>JAQBSW010003484.1:0-82642 GCA_029291075.1 Eudiplozoon nipponicum
TCATCAGTAGGAGCCGGTAATACGCCCTTTAACCATTATATATTTGGGTGAGGAATTTGGGATAACAGGACGGTACAATCTCCTAGATGAATGTGTAAACCTGCAATAGTGAAGCTAACATCGTATAGTCTACGCCAATGCGATTTCAACGCTAACTCACACTATATAATATATATACCGAGTATGTAAAGGATACTAACACTAGTAACAGTATTATATTTACAAATGAACACGTCTGTGGAGATAGGGATAATAAAGGCACGGCTGGATGACGCTAATAATAAATTCTGAGGAAATCCGCATAAACGACCCGACCAATATAGGTGAAGTCAACTAGCTATGCTTAACAATGGCCTACCAGACAAAATAGTTCGATTTTTAAAAGCCTGTTATAGTTACTTAGCAGCACGTATTTGCATTATTAAGGGGATTTTTTAGACTTTCGATTGTCCAGGATTTCTATGCTCACACCTTGTTGAGTTGTGTTCCGTTGTGGACCGCAATACTATGGAGTTCAGATCGTGATGGAAGCCAGTTTACGGGCGACGAATATGCTAAAGCAACCGTTTTGACGACAGAAAACAAGTTCGGGTTCAAAAGAATTGCGCTCTGAAGTTAACAAGCTGATTCTGAATAAGACTAAACGCTTCTCGCACGGTCATTTACGGACATATTGGCTCGGAGCCCAAGATCTTACAAATGGCGCCGTGACGCCAGTCGTCAAAGTTATCAACTTTTGCCAACATTTCCGTGCATATTAGCGTGGCTGCAGATGCTTTTAAAAAGAAAGAAATTCAATTTTCTATTTTTCATCTATTTCACTAAGTACCAATCCAAATATTTTCGAGTGGAACATAATTTCGGTTTTTTGTTGTGCTGCTGAGACTTGGTAGATTATCCACTACATATACTATAGTAAGAACAGATTTTTTAACGAAGAACTCGTCTAGTTTTGTTATCGAATGCACTGTCTGAGAAGGTACACTAAACATTTCATTCGTTAGGCAAAATATTAATTATATCCTTCTTTCATCCGATTATGTTGTAAACAATGTTTCCTTAAATGAAGATTTCGTACAGATTAAACAATCACTGAATGCGCGGGTAGTGACAACAGATCATTAAATCTGATTTATCATACTTACTGCTCGTACGCTTGTAAGTTTTTTAAACTCTCATAATAAAATTGATTCGATTTATTGCTAAGAATAGCTGTAAGGAATTAAATTATTTCAGTTTCACAATTTATCATACTATATCATTTATGGATGACGTCATTTCCCGATAAACGAATAAGGTTGAAATGGTTCTTTAAAGTAGGCTTAAAGCAGTTAAACTTTGAATTTGATTAAAAACAGTGTATTTTCCTGTACTAAATATTTAAAAACAGCGACTTAAATCAACCTCTAAGGTACGCAATCCGAAAATCAAGTAAACCTCTAATGTAGTTTATCGAAAGATATGCGAAAACTGACGATCAACTTACGCAGGCCAATCAAATAGAGGGTTTATAACTCGAGTGAAAAACATCGTAATTTAAACGCGTCTTACTAAAAATGATGTGTGGTTTGTCCAATAGCGTAAAATGTCCATTTTTATTTCAGCTTCAATATTCAACATTTTCACCATTTTGCGATATATATATATATATATATAACTTGCCGGTTTTTCGTTGCAAAGATACCAGAAAAAGTCACTAGGCCAAACTTTTCAGCTTAATATTGAGAACTAAATGTTTGAAACATCTGAACAAAAACTAGAGCTACGAAATTGCTAAAAAACATAAATATAGACAAATCAAAAAATTCCTATTTGAAATGAACTTATAATTACGATGACAGGTCAAGACATATAAATATACACACCAAAATCACAGTAAACCCTCAACAGCCGTTGTCTCGCCGCATTAGTTGGAGGAAGAACAGCGAAAAACTCGTGCTTCGTGTCTGCGCTCATATAATATAAATGCCCAGGTATCACCTGATCTCTGTCAAGAAAAAGATAAATATATGCACTGAAATTACAACTAACAATATATAAACTGTCTACAAGCCAACATTTATTATACCATACTAACGATGTGCGTCACACCAATTCACGTTCTTGGTGCAAGCTTAACTGTAGTGACAAAAAATCACATTTTTTTATCTGATAGCATCAACACTTTCACTGAAGTGAATATCCCAATAAAAAACCTGATAAAATAACCAGTCACCCACAGATTAGCCCAACCCATCCAGCGTATATTAAAACAAAGTCCCAAAGATACAGCATACACGAAGTTGACTTCAAGAAGAAAACGACAAGAAAAACAATACAATTTAAACAATAATTGATTGCGCGGGTGGTGGTAACAATTCTTTAAATCAAGTTTGCGTGCTTGAAGTTAAATACAATGGGATTGGTGTTTACTTCAAGCACGCAAACTTGATTTAAAGAAGAAAAACAATCATTATAGTAACTACGGCGAAATACTTAGATTTTCAATGAAAGTTACAAGTACGCATAGCTTCACGTGATATTTCGCGTTGTGTCACTCGAAAATATTAGTGATTTCCGGTGACTTAAAAGTCTAGCTGGGTCAAGACCGCATGTGAATCGTATCTGCAGGCAGATGGAGCATGAACGAAAATAACTGCAATAACAAAAACAACAATCCGTGTATTTATTGCCCTTAGCCTTTGCCATATCTACAGCAGATTACATATCCAATAGCATCTGGAATACATTGAAGAACGAGATTGAGCAAGCGTCAATTTTTCTAATGGTGATGAAGCCTGCGCAGCTACTAGCAACCTCTAAGCTTAAAACAAATTACCTGATCTTCGTTTGGACTAACACAGGCTGAGTACCAGTTGTTTTGTTTTTTCAAGGCAGTAATCTCTATGCTTATTGGTTATCACTGAGACAAAATTGTTCACCTCCCTGAAGATTCATGCTTACTGAATGGATCAGACAAGCATTAATAACGGTCTTTCTGAACCATTCAAGTTTTGCACCAGCCTCTTACAATATTTCACTGCTTTTAATTCTTTCACGATTGTCGTCAAAGTAGTATTTGCTAAAAAATCTGCGACAATCCCAGAAATGATGACCATTGTTGGTGGCAGGCTTGAAGATTTCTAATACGCTGACGAAATTGCACTAATAGCAGAAAAACAAGACGAGCTTCAGATAGTCATTATCTGTGTCAACAAAGTGTCCCCGGTGTATGTTTAGTGCCAAATACCTCGAAAACTGTCACCATGATCAATCTTAATTATTATGTCAAGAATGCTGAATTTATTATCACAGGTGTATGGCTTTTATGCATTTAAAACAAATTCGGTTTTACTGCCAGCAGTTCAGCACTCACAAAAATAGAACCACTAGCATAGGTCAAGCTAACTTCATCTAAATTCTAGGCGAGAAATGAGCGAATTCTTGTTCCTTTAAACTCCACAAATAACCACAGATTTCAGTGTCATAAAAAAGTATAGGATCAGTATATTTCTCCTGTTGCAACACTGTTTCATGTCAAGAATAAGTGCCTTCGACGAATTCAACTTCGTAGGCTCCATGAGAAAAGTAGACGAATAGGAGTCTTCCGATAATCCAAGACGTGTTGGCCTTTTGCAGCTGCCATTCTTAAAGGAAACAAACAACTCTCGAAAAACTCAATCAGGAAACATTAATTAGAAGTAAATTTCACAACTGACCAGTTGTAGCCCGCGGAACTTCCATATGCTGTAACCGTCGTATCTATTCAAAGAACACAAATTTTATGCAATGCGTCAATGTAAAACAAACCGCCAGTGCAGCCCCCGTATCATGCTAATAAGGAAAATTTGGTGGTGGACTGGATTCACAGAAGCAGGAGACCAACCCGATCATTTTAACGCAACGGGTCGTATTCTCACTAGCCAAAAGACAATTATACTTGGGGGAATCAGTCAAAATATGAAAACTGAACAGTACCCTGAGAGGATCTCTGGTTAGCAGTCTCATCGTTTACTTATTTATGTACGCAAGCATTATTCGAAATAAAAACGTTTATGAGATTCATGAAGCGCTCCAACTCCAACCTTCCTGCCTCTCACCTACACACTTGTACCAGCAAGAGTTATAATATTTATGCATTAAATTACACCATTTTACAACTAAACCACTCCTTTTTAACCTAATTAAATCACAAAAAGTGACAAGAACATACGCAGAGATCAAGGCCTAATTGAATAAGAACTTTGGAAAAGTGTAAGATATTCTTCTATACTAGACAGTTCAAAAGCGGCTGAAATTTCGATGTACAAAGAATAGCGAACAATCGGCCTGCTTTCTAAATAAGCAGTCCCGCCATTTACGTTCCGTCTAGCTCGTCATGAGAAACTTATTTTTTTAAATTTTCGTTGTCTCACCGTGCTACCTAAACATCTCATTTAAGGGGGATGTAGTTTCCCGAATGGCACAAAAGAAAGTTGAAGCAGCATTGACACGCACATTTAATGCAGCCAAACTACGAGTGTTATTTAGGGTAACACACTTGCCTTTACCAGAAATCAAAGAGAAACAGCCGTTAATGTCGATATCAAATATTATTTACAAATATACATGCGCAAGTTGTCGATCAACTTTTGTAGGCCGATCGACCAGACGGTTAATTACTCGAATGAGAGAACATTGCAACTTGAACGCCTGTTTTAAATCAAATGGTGAATACACGTCTGCTATTGCGCAACAAATCATCGAAACAACGCACGTATGTTCTCCAGACGTAGCATTCAAAGTAATTACTAAATGCAAAAACAAAGGGAGCTAGCCACATACGAAGCCTTATGGATAAACAAATTGCAGCCGGATTTATGTAAGCAGAAGAAGCATGTACAAGCATTGAGCTTGAACTGGATGTGACGCACGCAATTTGATTGGTTTCTATTTTTCACACTCTCTTTGTTCACATATTTCTATCTTGTTTTGCTTTCCAATTTATATATAAAGATATGTTCATGAGTAGATATTTGAGAAGACCATGCGAAAGAAAATTTTCTTATATCTGATAAAATTTCTTTTTGTTTTTGCACACAGGAAGGGTACAATTAATTTTATTAAAGCTCGCATTTCAAAAGAATTTTGTAGTTGTATAACTTAATTAAATGTAGTGAAAACTGCACAACGTTAATGTTCGTAATTGCAAAGAAATTGTCCAGCCAACATTTCCAGCCAAGTTCAATGTATTTGAGACCACTAGATATGAGAGCCGCATATCCAACTATGCTTTCCATATATATATGACTTTCGATTTTATCTCCGCTAAGCAGATTGCCGTCGTGTTCTGATGATTATAGTAGAAGTTCGAAACGCGTCAGTACGTGTGACTAACGGTAGTTTAGCCAAGTATTGCGACTAGTTAAATAAAATGAAATTTATGCTTATTTCAAGCTCGCATAGATTATTAAAAGAATTTTTTCTTCGTCCGCGCAATCAATGATTGCTTAATTGTGTAATTTACAGAAGTGTAGCAAAATCTAAGGAAAACTAACCCCATAGAAATTGTGCAGTCAACATTTTCAGTCAAGAATAGTTTATGCGAGACTAATAGAAGTGAGAGCCGCATATATAATTTTGACTTCCATATATATGTATTGCGGTTTAATCCTCGCTAGTCGTTTTGCCTTAGTATTCTGATGATGACCATGGAAGGTCGAAACGCGTCAGTACGCGTGACTGACAGATATTTTTCTTTTTTGTAATACTGGTTAAATACAATGTGAGTTGTGTTTATTTCAAGACCGCAAACCTGATTTAAATAATTGTTTTCAGCACATGCACAATTAGTGATTGTTTAATTTTAAAACTGAAGAAAGCACAGCTGCACACACGGCGTCACCGCCATCGTTAACAGTGATTTAAATTGAAAAAAACATATGAGCCATCAACACTGCAATCCTCACATCTTGTGCTATTTCGAAGAGGGTAGAATAAAACTCAAGAACAAGGCAATATGAAAGACAACATGCGGGTGAAATATCTACACATAATAGTGAACAGAAGGAACGCCTTGTGAGAAATCAATCCATCAATACGAGAATAACCAGGTCTTAAACATCATCCTGAATGCATACACACAGACACACAAGAAATGGAAGTAAAACTAAAACCGGACTATTTGTCACCCGTACAATAAAATAAAATCCCAAGATGCATATAAATGAGAGATTTTAATGTGTTGTCGAATTTTCTCGACATTGTACCGTCCTATTTTCCCACATTCTTCATCCAAATATATTGTGCGTAAAGGGCGTAATACCGGCTCCTACTGATGAGTCACCTGTAAGCACGAAACGAATGTGCATGAGATTATACTTTCTATTCATGCTGTCTTCGGTTTATCCTTCAGGTCATATTTGAACTAATTTGTAACTAGGTGCGCAACTCCTAATTAACAATTGCATATATGTTAGCTCCCCGCCACAGACAGTATCTAATATTTCTTTAAATCAAGTTTGCGAGCTTGAAGTAAACACCAATCCTATGGTATTTAACCAGTCTTCGAATAATATATAAAAACTAACGCCGGTCACACGCACTGACGCGTCTCGATCTTCCATGTCCATCATCAGAGTACGACAACAAACTGACTAGTGAGGATCGATCCGCATTGCATATATATGGAAAGCAAAATTAGATACGCGGCTCTCGCCCCTTATAGTCTTTCATAAATTGTACTTGCCTGGAAATGTCAGCTGCACAATTTCTATGCAGTCACGAAAATTAACTGCTTGCAGCTTTCATAACACACACACACACACACACATTTATATATATATATATATATATATATATATATATATATATATATATACAATACAATAAAACATTAATTGATTGCATATCTATTTTTGCTTTCCATATATATGCAATGCGGATCGATCCTCGCTAGTCAGTTTGCCGTCGTACTCTGATGATGATCATGGAAGTTCGAAATGCGTCAGTGCGTGCGACTGGCGTTAGTTTTGCTATGTTGTTCGAAGACTGGTTAAATACAATGGGATTGGTGTTTAATTCAAGTTCGCAAACTTGATTTAAAGAATTGTTACCACCACTCGCGCAATCAATTATTGTTTAATTTTATTTAACATTGTCAAAACTTTCACTAAATGTGTTTTTAACAACTATACGTATAATACAAGACAATGTATGTTTAATATATATATATATATATATATATATATATATATATATATATATATATATATAACTTACGCAGAAGGAGGACATGGAGCAAGAGAATGAATGTCGATAAAACGAGACTTTTTGACCGAGTCGCCGATATCTACAGCCAGACGGCCTAATTCTGTTGTCAGATTGGCTACCGACTCTAGCTCCAATGGCTGACCGCTTATTATGTTGTCCAAACGTATATTTGATAACGTTTCACTTGCAGAAACTGCGCTATTGTCCTCGTCATCATAGTTATGGTGTGGGGAAGCGCCATTTTGTCCAACGAAGTGACTTAGTGACACATTGCTGAACTGTGAGTTAATCAGATCCAACAAAGATGCAGGCTCAGTAGTATCCATATTTTTCTGAAATGGCACCCAGAAATACGGAGCAGAAAGAATATATAATATGAATTAAATCGGAACCAAATAATAAAAGCGACAAGATCTTGACGGATAGTTTCCATCAAAAGTGAAAAAAATCAAATAGAATAATCACAGTTAAAAGTCAATAATATTATGTGGCCATACTAACATTCGATATTAGAGCCGGCGAGTTCCCGCCAATCGTATCGGTAACGTCGTTGTAAACGGTTATTCGTTTCTTCCAACGAACACTTTCTACAATTATGGTTCATTAATATAACGTCATACAAATTGTAGGATCTGAAATAAACCGGTTTCTATCTCTTGCATTAACATTTTTTACGAATAAACAAGGCTATCTTCTCCGGCAACATGTTTTCGAATTATAAAGTCGGTGTAGTTTCTCATTCAATTATAAATTTTAACGACACTTTTTTTATGATTTGGGTGCACTTAAAGCTGCTTCTCCATTTGGTAAATTTCCAGAGTTCAAGATCAAAAGGATTGCATTTATTTAACCGATTTTATCGAAGTAGAAGAAATAGAATCATGTGCATCTTATAAGGTTTTTCTCCCATTTTGCTGCGCGTAATGGTATATACGCAAAGTGAACTCAAGGTTGTCCTGGTTGACTTTTGCACCGACCATTACGAAACATGATTTTTCGGTTCAACTGAAGTTCTGTGTGTGAAAAAGACGTTTATCCATCTGAGCCTAAGCATGTTTAAGAGATGCCAATTTATGAAAATTCTGGTGAGAATAATCACTAGACATAGCAGCACTTCGGAACACCTGCGCATTTCGTAAACAATGAAAAGGAAGCTAAAAACGTTAAATGCATAGACAGACAAACAGCCCAGTACAGCAATATGTCCACAATTGAAGACTCATGCATTACCACCGTATAACAGTTAAAAATAGTCATAGTTATACGTGGACTGTAAACAAACCTACTCGTCAAATTCCGAGGTGTAGAAACAATCGGGGTATTCATTTTGCACACTCGAACGATAGTCCTAATACACACTCGTCTGAAAAATAGTCAAGATAATTTAAACGCAGTCTGCGCTGTTGCAATAAGCACCATCCTCAACATCAATAAGCCATTACGGAACTATGTCAGTGCCTACCTGTTAATTGAAAAACATTCTAAATGGATCTTAAACAAAAATTTCTCAAACCGAAAACACCAAAAAGATCCAGTACCATATGTCTAATTAAATGAGTCCTCTTCACAGATCTTTTTAGTACACGCTATACACCCTAGTAATCGACTATTCATACAATGGCAAGTGTTTTGGTCTTCCGCCCGATCTCGCCATATTTCTTATTTTGACTGTAATTCAGGCATTTAAGCAAAACATATGAAAAAATTGACAGAATCGACAATATCATAATAACTGATTTGTTTTTACGAAGATAATAAAGTTCCAGACAGAGTTAACAAATATCTTGCCAGTGAAATCGCCTCCCCACTAAAAATCGACGGTTTAAGGTTCAATTACAGCCGACATACAACTACCATCTTTTAAGTTATGCAGCGGTAGAGCATCAGCTTTTAAATGTTGATGTAATACTGTGTGGTAATATTAAAACTGAAAAATTATTCTTGGTCCTATAAATTTAAACACAATTATATATTTGATCATACCAAAATCATGTCTTAGTATAAACCATGCTATGAAATTAAAGTATTATTGAGTACACATCAAATATACAAATAAGCATTTAAATATTGATTTATATATTGCTCTAGACGAAATATGCCGTCATTTTATTATTTTTTCTAAGAACTATCACCAGCCATCCAGCTATGTGTTTGATAAACTAATGGGATTCCATTACCATTTGCAGCAATTGATCTGCATTCTAATCTTCAATTTAATATAAGAAATCTTGCATGGAATAATTTCAGTTATATCTCTTTGATGTAACATTTCTATAAAACCTTGTTATGAAACGCAGGGAGCATTGTTTGACGTAATGTTTAAGAAGACCTGTCAGCATAGCAAATCAAATAGATGACTGATAAGAAGAAATGATAGACGATAAATCTATTAGTCGGATAAATAACTCGCGATGACGATCACTTGATCGCCCCACTTAATACCCTCTGTTATAAATGTTCTCAGATATACTACTATTATCTGTTATTTTATTGTTTGAAATTTTTCTCATAACTTTCCGCAGTTTTACATTCTACATTCATGTTATATTTCTGTTTACAAATTCTTTCAGCACGTTTTTGCGCCTGTACAATAAGCTTCGCTACAGCCAATTTTTATGCATGTTAATATTCGTGTTATAAGAAAGATTTTTTAGATTAAATAATTGTCAAGTATATTACGAGATTTAAAATAAATCCAAAATAAGACGATAGATTGAAATATAATTTCAGAAAGGAATGCATGTGTATCCTACAATATCAAATAGGAAAATTCGACAGTAATCGTATCAAAACTCAAAATTGAATTTCACATTAATATTGTTCTCCTAAATCCTTTATGAATGCATTAAATCATTGTCAAAAGCATTCTTCTAGCATAATTTCAGCTTAAAATCATGCCTTTACTTTGGCCAAGAAACCTAATTGGATGTAAATCGCAGTAAATTTACCCCGGAAATAATCCATTCATCTTGGAAGTTGCTACTGACGTGGATTGGTATTAGTACTTACATCTTTACATTCTCATCGCGCTTCTGGCATGTCTCGAAAAACCTCTGAAAATCAAAATCCGGCCCTTAGCCTCCACATGGCGAACCCGCCATTAAAAACAGAAAAAAGAGATTAAAGCGTTCGCTGACACGTCGAATCAAATGCTCCGAGCAGATGGTGCTTTGCAGCTTTGTGTGGAAAACTTTCTTACTGGACCTAAAACATCGTTGCTCAGAATGGGAATTTTGTTTTTTTATGAGGACGTATCCACGCCTCAAGTGATAGAAATACTGTTCCTTCAAAACCCACGCAACTTGGAATAACGAAAACCTCATTCGTATTCATGATGCACTTCCCTCCGGAAGAGAAAGCCGATTATATTACTGAACGCATGAATAAAATAGCTCATAACTCAAAACTGCGCATTCTTTTGAAAACTCACGCCTGAACACACCAGTGAACTGATAGTCTTATTCAGTTTACGCTGAATAAACAGGCACTAGATTTTGAACATAGCATGCGAAAGCCACCAGACATTCGGCCAAAATTCACCAACCCCATACAATCCAATATCCAGTATATAGGATATTATGAAAACAGCTTTGTAGTTGTAACCAAACAGACTAAAAATAGTGAAGGCCGACGAAGTGGTTATGGGTAGCTTTCATTAGTTCCATGTCTATGTTCGACTCAAGGCCATATTTTCACAATCATATAAGAACTGTACGAACAGAAGCAATGTACATACGGTCTATAATACAAAGTAAGATTATTTTGCAATGTCGCGTTTTGCGTACGCGGGTTGTAGCTTTGCACCAACAGTGTCACGAATATCCGATTGATCACAATTTCCATGTATGTATCTGTTTTGTCTTCGATCGGGTTGGGTGTGTATTCATCCCTTTCTTCCGAAAGCTTCAACATCGTTCATACAAACCACTGGAAATGCGGTTCTATCCAATCTGTCACCCCGCAAAAATTAAAATTATAAAGTATGAATAATTAGCTTATCTATAAATGGCGAAGGTGATAAAAAGTTAATCTAGGTTTTACGACTCTCATATTCACTTAATCACTCATCTTTCCTGAATTACTAATACAGCTGCAATTATATTTAAACCTGTTAACTTTTTCCAGATCCTCACATTGAAGTGATTGATTTGAAGTGAATACTAATTGATCCATTAGTAGCTCCTTACTTTAAGAAGGTGCGATTGTAATATCGACATTCAGAACGACGACTGTTTATCTATTCAAGGTGGCATGGACAGAAAATTCATTGTCAAATAATAATAATAATAATATATGGCCTGCATTGTAAAGATCTAATATTGGTACAGCCACAAGGCAAGTGAACTTATCTACTAAAACTATTACAATCCTTACACCAATACAATATATTGAGTATTCACTAGTTAGGTCAGGGTTCTATGGTCTATTTCTGATGAACCTGACAGCTATTTCTAAATCTTCACCTTGAAACTGCAGGATTAGCGTGGATAATGAGTGATCTTGTTTGTGTCTAACATTTGGTGTGTGCAAATTTCCTTCCTAAAATGGAACAAACTATAATCTTTTAAGGGTGGCCTAAACAGAAACTCGTTCTCCAAACAATATTAATTTTTTATTCGTACTCCAAGTTGAGTAGTCTACCTCCTGAGAATTTTTTATGTCTGCAACCTGAATGGATGGGAGAGTATTGCTCATAATAACATATATTATAATGTTTAACATACATGGAGAAAATGTAATCTTTTCTAATGTCACTTCTGGTAATAAAATTGTGAAGTAAACACTTGCAGACACTGATGCGATCACGTCTCTTTGAGAAAAGAATTTACTTTTTTTAAACTTTTGAACGCACACTAATTCTGTATAAAATATCCATTACAACGTTTCGAAAATCTTAGCCAAACACACCTATTATGAAAGCTATTGTAAGTCGGTAATATTAATTTTTTGTTCAAATGACATCGTCAAAAATACAACCTATACAATGCCGTTCTGATTATAATCTGATCAGCTATTCTCTGATATATGGTCATCACTAGGAACTGAAATGACGTAAAATAACTGAAGCGAATAATGTGGATACGAACAGAGCCAATATCATACCACGATAGTTATCTCACGAGTTACAATTACGTTTTTGAAGATGAGAACGATGGTCGACCTTTTTAAATTAACCGACACGATTTTCTCATTCAACACAGTACGAAGGAAATCAGTCAAATAGCAAGAAAACGATGTTTAAATAATGCCAGTAGCCGTTCATAGGGATCTTCAGTTTTGGGGCAATTAAGAGATAGGATTGTGTTCCAAATTTCTTACTATGACGATTTTTCGATATCAACGTATCACAACGTTCATAAGATTTCACTTTAATGGATCAGAATAAATGCACATAGCCAAGTGAATTGTTCATTGAATTGTTTTTCCCACCGACCAAGATGACAAATTTTATCAGTTATACAATAAATGCTACGATCATCTATTGTTAGGCTGAGATTTATTTTATTTTGGACATGATGTACGAACAAGGAAGAACAAATTGAAGCTGTTGCATGATGCGAATTCTGTTTTCACTTGTCCAAACTTTCTTGTATAGAAAGATTCTAAATTGGCTTATATACTATGCTTAAGTTAACATCTAGAACAGCGACATGTGTAATTTTAGGCTGGGCTAGCAAGAATTATGTTGCAAGCTTCTAGAATCTAAGTGGACTTATAAGAGACAAGTGATGTGGATAATATCGTGTATACATGGGAGTATAAGACAATAGGCATTAAGATCAGATATTAGGACAGACACTAAAAATACTATTAAAAAATAAACAATTGCGCGGGTGGTGGTAAGGATTCTTCAAGTCGAGTTCGCGACTGGTTAACTACAATGGGATTGGTGTTTACTTCAAGCTCGCAAACTTGATTTAAAGAATTGTTACCAAGAATTAAAAATACTTTAGGAAGTAAAATAAATATATATAGATCTGTTTCGAACGAGGATGCCACATTTGCTACAAGTTTTTCCCTCTGGGAGTCCGGTGTCAAACCTGAAGTCTCCAAAATTCGTATAATCTGGTTCAAACGTCATTTTCAGACAAGCAGCTGATGGACGGCTTCCGAATGAAAGGACAAGTGAGAACCAATCAATCAAGGCCAAAAAAATCAGTGCACCTGGAAATGGAAAGGATTCAAGATTTTACCGACCTACGAGTGCTATCAATTGTCCCGCACAAGAAAAAGGCGGATTAGAAACAAAGAATATCTATGTTTTGCTCGATTTCGTCAGCAAAAAATTAGCTACGTGCTTTTAGGATAAGCTGTCTGAACTCAACCTAGTGGCGCTAGTCTCTACTTCATTCATAACTACGGTATCTATTGCTATATCTCTAGTCTTAAGATCCAATGCCAAAATGAAATTGAATAAAAACCATACCGAGTATCGGGCCGTCAACATTAGCTACTATAGAGTTCCATTTGAAGAAGAGCATATGCCCTAATCTTACCAAAAGTTCCTTAATCCCCCTGATTCCTTTAGGACTGCCATTCTAGTGCACAAGATCATAATCAATTATGAGGCAATCTATTTCCACCAAACTTGACTTAACAATGGTAGGGTACGCGCCTGTACTGATTTAAAAGTTTAAACCACTTAATTCGTACTGAATAACAAATTGTTATCAAACCTATAAACTCCCTTTAGATCTCCACTTAAGCGACAACCCACTACTTTTGAGACTACCAGTGTGTTCCATGCATAATTGAAATTTTCGTGTACAAATTTCGCGACCAATTCATTACTATCTTCCTTAAAACACGCAGGAGTCTCATTTTATTTCAGCTAACTATCATAAACTTGAAGATTCTGAAGGTCAATATCTGAAACTGGTTCTTCCTCGCCTTCAAACAGTCTTAGTTTCGTTCAAATGAAGGCAATTAATCCTGAATACAGTGCTGATATTTTGACTCTTCGCAAGTATTAATCTAGTCGACTCGATCCTAGTCAATTCTACCGTACACAAACTAAAAAAAACACGAAAAGGAATTCCGGCGGTCGATGTCTAAAGCTGGTAGTTCCTGGGCTTCTAACAAATTTTTTTCGACCGAAGACAGCAAATCCTACAAACGGCATTGATATACAGACTCTTCAGAAGCCTTAATCTAGTCGTTTCTCCTCAGAACTAACAAACACGAAGTTGAAAGCACAGCTCTTTCACAACTTCCCTCAGTCTATTCGTTACATATTCGACGTGTCACTATTTCATACGATGTTACATATCCCCAATTTTAAAATGTATCTTTTAATTTCAATTTTTAGGCCAGATGGCCTTCTTTGCTCAATATTATTATTATTTAGATTTGTTTGATTTTAGTAGATATTTAATTACACTAAGGCTGAGAATAAACAATAAAAAGACGAGAGCTTTAAAAATAGGTAACAGAACAAACATTCATTGTTTATTTTCATTATGCTGTGATTAATGATGTGTTTGAGATTAAACTTATGCAAGAAATAAAGGATTTAGGCATAACTATTCAATATACAGCTTCTGCTGAGAGACATTGAAAGGATAGTAGGCAGTGCCAAGAAAAGATGGACACTAATAAATCGAAATATCTTATCGAATGACATAAAACTTAAAATGTATATAATATGGATTAGACCGATACTAGAATATGCTGTCGCTACTTGGAATCCATTAAAAAAGGGTTTGTCCAATAAGATAGAAGCTGTACAAAGAAAAGTTGTGAAACAAATTAGTCCTATCTCCTGCACTATATACGCCTCTAGATTACAGTTTGTATCACTGCAATCTTTGTGGTTTCGGAGGATGTGCTATTGCATAAAAGTTTTCCATTTGAACCAGTGGACTGGTGCCTATATGAATCCGATAAGAAAGAGTCATGAAGTTGGAACTAGATCTGGACATTTGGCAATATCTCCTCCTTTGGTGGGGAATGTTGCGAGCAAGTTATTCTCTTTTTCGAAAATCTACAAAATTTATAACCAATTGCCAAAGGGGCTTAGAGAAACGCCTCCATCTAAGATGTCTTTTAAATTTTTATCTACTGAACTAGAAAAAGTCTACAATCCTGCTGATATTTTTTATTTTGATTATGATAATACTTTCTCATGGTTGAATAAAAGACAAGGATAATTGTAATTGTTATTGGAAACAGAATTTCTTGAGATTTTTATTTTCAAGTTTTGTATTATTAAAATTGAAATGTTATGCATTATATCATCATGGTAGTCAACAATACATACAATCAATTGCTAGTCATGGTTCTAAATTTTTTGCACAATGTTAGGCTCGAATTATACCTTAATTTTTCCTATTTTGATGAGGTATCTATTATTCTTTACAGCCGAACTTTCTGATATTGATATACTGTACAGTACAACTAGTGCGATATACTTACCTTCATGAGACTAATAACACAATTTTATGTGATTTGATAACTTTTTTATATATATATTGTACATTTTCCAATTTTATTATTTGATGGAACATGTGTGGTTTGAATCCAAATAAAGATATTCTATTCTATTCTATTTATATATTTATAAAGTGGAAACTCACCTATATTAAATTTTGACGAAGATAAAGCTATAACAAAATCAAGCAAAATAAATCCACAAAGTAAAACAAATAATATAAAACTATATTGTATAAAAGCTTTAATATATTGTTTAGGATTTGAAATTATTCGAATCAGGATTACTATTTTTCCTGCAAATTGTATTTATATATAGGATGTGATGCTTAAATCTATGGATGATATAAATTCATTTAAGGTGCATTTCTGTTTTAAATGAAATCTTGAGAAATGTAACAAATTGTAAACGCCCCGGCTTCAAGTAAATACCGTACGACGTTACAAACTCGGTTAAGGTGCTCTGAATAGAGATTTGTTACTGATAGGGGGCCTTTAAGAGGGCCTGGTAATGCGTTCTCCTGAAGTCTTCAGAGTGTGAAGATGTCCTAGAGCCTTGGGTGGACTCTGGTTGATTTGTCGCTCCCGTGGTTGAGCTGTAATCACGATGTGGATAACGTCGTGATGGTTCTGCAATTAATTGGCTCGTCTCGCTGGTTATACCGCAACAAGATGAGTCACGGATGTAGCCAATTGTTGGTGAAACTATCAAATCACCAGCGTAGGTATTGACAGCCGACAGAACGCACACGCGTAACGCAAAGCAGAATGCAAATGCAACAACTCACTTGCATGGTAAATTTCCGTGCTTAAATAGCATGCCATGTCCTACTTGCACACTATTGGTTAAACGGCAAGTTTCGCTTTTTTCTCATTGGTGCAACGTAAATAAAATTTAATTTAATTTACGCAATATGTCGGCCATTAATTTGTGTCGTTACAAAATGTAAACGCCCCGGCTGCAAGAAAATCCCGTGCAACGTTGCAAAATAGCAAACAAGCCGTAGGTAATGAGGGACAGATATTGTTGGTAGCCTTTATTAGAACCGGAATTGTGTTCTGCGACAAATACCGATAAATTGTGTTAGTGTTGCAATGTCTATAAGTACTTCTAGATACTTGAGACATGTTCTGGCTGATTGGCTGGTGTGTCTTTGTTTGACTGAACCGGGATAAGTAGATTTGTCGATAGTAAATAGGTAAGTTTCTTATCGAAGGCTCAGAATTGTCTTCTTGTGTGAACTGCGGCAACACCGTGTTGGCTGGCACACGGATAAATCCTTTTAATTGATAATCAATCACGTACGACTAGTTGTGCAGCAACAAGAAGATTGGTGTGACTGGAGTCCAAGGGACTAGGCCACACAGCGTGATAAACGCAAGTCTAGAAGTCAGCGTAGCTAAACTGTCAAGTAGAGAGAGCGACACCAATCAAATGTGTCATATCTTGTTTCTACTAGTTGGAGAGTACGCGAGTAAAAACGTATATGCTTCCGAACTCCGTCGATCTCTTTTTCTAAAGTGGCCCCGTTAGATGCGTTAGCATTGTAGCGTTTGCTAATGAGTTAACGGCGTGTCGAAGTAATTCCTCGTCTTCAGATGACCAGGAAATGATGGAGTTCTTGCTAAGTCCTTTTCGATTCCGCAGGTGTCTATACAGCGGATAAATTTTTCTTGATAGGCCGGGAAGGAACTTGTGATTGTAGTTAAGTACTCCAAAACTTTGCAGCAGCTCACTTAGACGTTGGTGACTTGATATTTTGAATTGAATTTGCTTTCAATGGCAAATTTTGAATATCTTGTAGCGTGATACGATTCTCTAGGAAATCCACGGATGTCTTGTCACAATTAATATTGAGTCCGTAGTTGGATAAGTGTGATAGGACATTTCGTAAATTCTTGGTATGAGATTCGAAGTCGGGACTGAAAACCATTATTTCATCGAGATATGGCATACAGTAAGCAGTGTCGTCGCGATGTACGTTGTCGATGAATGTTTGAATTTTTTGAGTAGTACACTTGAGACCGAAATGCATGTAGGGGTACTCGTAAAGTCCAAATGGATTGATAACCGCAGTCACTTCAATATATTCTGGCGCTACCGGAATTTGGTGGTAGGGTTGTCTGAGGTCAATCACTGAGAAGTAATTGCTATCACTGAATTTTTAAAGTAAGGTGTTTACTTTGATAATATCATATTTATTTGGATTTTAGTCACTGGATTTAGTTTTTGCTAATCTCCACAGGTTCTGTACGATCCCTTTGATTTGAAGACTAAGTGCAGTGCCGACACCCATGAACATTTTGATGGTCTGATGATCCCTTCTTCCAATAGTATTAAAAATTACTCTTGGGCAGCTTTAAGCTTAGCAAGAGGTAGCTGTTGCTTTTTGAGTGCAATAGGTTGTCCTGCTGGGACGATTTGGTTCATCGTGTTAGAGACTCGTAGCTCTGATTACCTGAGATCAAACAGCGACTTTTGTTCTCGATGAGCTGCTGATGATGCATTAGGGTTTGCTGAATGACCTGTAGCTCCAAACGTTTGGAGACAAGTGTCCAAAAACTTTACTCAAGTCCGGTTGAGCGGTCAATGATCTTATGATTGGCATGATAAAAAATGAGCCGATGTTTCAACAGGAACCACGGCCTACTATGTCGTGTGATAACTTGGCAAAGATGAAGTTGTGAGAAAATTCACGTCTCAAGCTTATGTTGAGTGTGCGATGCCGGCACCCATAAGTAGGAATGGGCTCCCGTGTATCTGTTGCAAATAAAACGCGCAGAGACATCTCTGCTTTGGGATCTCCATTGAGAACTTAATCTGCTGCACATGTGTCTACGATGAATTATGCGCCAGTTGTGAAAACGAGAAGATGCAGAAATTCAGTGGGTTGTTTGGCCGGGTCATGCAAACATGCAGGCTGGTCATTGCGAAAGTATTTCTAAGTTTTTCCGTCTTTGTGGCCTATTCGGCGTGGAAGGTAGGAGTCAACATAAAATGCATCTGTAAGTGCTTGGAAATTTGCACGTGAAGTACAGAAACTGTGTTTTTTTTATTGTGGTAGTCTAAGAAAGGAAATTAACATATTTGAATAGAATAGAATAGAATATCTTTATTTGGATTCAAACCACACATGTTCCATCAAATAATAAAATTGGAAAATGTACAATATAAAAAGATATCACATCACATATATATGTGCAATTAGTTGTACTGTACAATTTATCAACATCAGAAAGTTCAGCTGTAAACAGTGATAGATTCTTCATCAAAATTAGGAAAATTTAAGTTATAATACGAGTATAACATTTGTAAGAAAAAAAAGGGAACCATGACTAATAATTGATTGTGTGCATTGTTGATTAACAAGATGATATAATGCATAACATTTCAGTTTTAATAATACAAAATTTGAAGATAGAATCTCGAGAAATTATGTTGCTGAAAACAATTAATCCTGTCTTTTATTTAACCATGAGAAAGTATTATCATAATCAGAATTAAAAATATCAGCAGGATTAAACACTTTTTCTAGTTCGGTAGATAAAAATTTAAAAGACATTTTAGTTGGAGGCGTTTCTCTAAGCCCCTTTGGCAATTGATTGTAAATTTTGTAAATTTTTGAAAAAGAGAGTAGCTTGCTCGCAACATTCCCCACCAATGGTGGAGATATTGCAAAATGACCAGATCTAGTTCCAATTTCATGACTCTTTCTTATGGGATTCATATAGGCACCAGACCACTGGTTCGAATGGAAAGCTTTTATGCAATAGCACATTCTCCGAAACCATAAAGGATGCAGTGATACAAACTGTAATCTAGTGGCGTATATAGTGCAGGAGATAGGACTAATTTGTTTCACAACTTTTCTTTGTACAGCTTCTATCTTATTAGACAAACCCTTTGTTAAGGGATTCCAAGTAGCGGCAGCATATTCTAGTATCGGTCTAATCCATATTATAAACATTTTAAATTTTATTTCATGCGATATAATATTTCTATTTATTAATGCCCATCTGTTCTTGGCACTGCCTACTATCCTTTCAATATGTCTCTCAGCAGAAGCCGTACAATGAATAGTTATGCCTAAATCCTTAATTTCTTGCATAAGTTTAATCTCAAAAACATCATTAATCTCAGCATCATGAAAATAAACATAATTAAATTCTGTTCTGTTACCTATTTTTAAAGCTCTCGTCTTTTTACTGTTTATTCTCAGCCCTAGTGTTAACAAATATCTACTTAAATCATACAAATCTAGTGTCACATTATTTTTGGAGAATTCGACATTATTTGGATCAATTGGAAAGATTATTTTCAAATCATCAGCGAATTTGCAAACTCGACCGTTAGGGATCTTAGTTTCCAAATGTGCAAATACAATTTTAAATAAAATTGGCCCCAAACTTTATCCCTGTGGAACTCCACTTGTTACCCTTTTCGATTTAGATATCAAATCGTTTACTTGAATACTCATTCTTCGATTATGTAAATAGTATCTAAGTAATCTAAAAATATTCGGATCAATATTCAATAAATTAATCGCATTCAAAATAGAATCAAAAGATATAGAGTCAAAAGCTTTTGAGATATCTATGAATACAATTAATGCATCTAACTTTTTCTCATCTAATGTAATTACATGTTTCCACATAGAGAGCATATTAGTAGTTGTCGACCTGTCTTTCGTAAAGCCATGTTGGCATATATCGAAATCAGCCGGCAGCATACGTTCTAAATGATCAAGTATCAATCGTTCTATTATCTTCAAAAACGAAGGGATAATAGAGATTAATCTATAATCACTGGCACACGTTGGCTTACTTACTTTTGGCAAAGGTTTAGCTACTATTGTTAGTATATCGATTGGTAATTTCCCATCCTTCAAAATTCTATTTATAAAATTGCAGAGCGCATTCATAAAATTTAAAGGTAATTGAAATAGGTTATCAATCGATATACCAAGGTGATCTTTTTGTTTTTTTGATTTTATTTTTAACATTAATTCTATCAATGCATCACTGTCAATAACAAGTCCTAGATCCTGGTTTCCCGAAGGATCCGGCAGATCAATAAAATTGCTTTTGTTCTGTGGATTACATAACAAGTTGCCAAATACTTCATCCAATTCACAGAGAAATTCATAATCAGTTTTACCCACAGGTAATATAAGGTTTAATTTTTCCTTATATTTACTGTAGTCTGTGAGGAGTTTGTATCCTAGTCTAGGATTACTCTTCAGTTTAGCCAAAATAATTCTCTCTGATCTTTGACGGATTATCAGCAGTGATGAATTAATTTCATTATCAATCAAATCTAACCTCATTTTTTAATACTATTGATAAGACTACATTTCATTATATTATCTCGTTTGATTCTTAGCTTACATAACTTCCTATTGATTCGCTTTGGTATAACATCCGTAAATGTAGATGCCCTAAATATATCAGATAATAACAATGAAACAGAAGAAACAAATTTGTCATTGTTCATGATAAAAAAATTCATAATCAATTGATAAGCTTAATTCTCTAAAAAGATTCCAGTTGATTCTGGAACATTGCACGTGTGCATTTTCAAAATTAGGTTTCTGTGTTTTGCTACTCAAAAGGTTCCATTGTAAAATAATTTGTTTATGATCCAATTCTTTGAAGTAATTTACTACATCATAACTGTGCCAGTTCAACGCTTCAACGTATAAATATACATAATCTAAGCATTGCATTCAATGCGTCATAAGATCGCCACTGATTGGCTGAGGTATATTGCTCTCCTAAGCAATCGAAAAGAAAACCTATGGAAAATTTGTTTGAGACAACGCTGGTGATGAAGCATTAACTGCTTGTCTAAAAAGGAGCATTTATTGTGCACTCCTAAAATACGGTTAAAAATGTCAGTGTTCATTATTCTCCGATGGTAACCAATATTGGCTACGTTTCCCAAAGTATGGTGATTAAATGCCTTTAGACGTCCGAAGTAAGTTACTCCTGCTTTTGCGATTTCTACAACGAAATCATCCCGCAAATCAATTTTCTTATAATACAGCTGCCAAGAGATGTAAACCTGGATACGACGTTCAAAAATTCACCTGATGCCGCATAATTGAATTTCGTAATATGTGATTCTATAGAAATGTCTTACATTTAAATGGTGCGAATTCCATATAGAAAGACTGAATGACGCAGTTAATTTATTCAATGTGACCCGAGTAGAATCTCTGCTTCGAATGATAATACAGTATCAACTAATTAAACGACTGGTAGAACTTTGACGCTTGCACTCTGTATGTAGGGCAAAGTAAAGTTCAAAACGACATCTATTACAAAAAGAATAGAAATGATTCTTTTTATTCGTAGTATTTGAAAAAGATAATAGAAGTAAATAAATGGTTTTAAGTAAAAAAATACATAGATTGTAAAAATATGTGAATTTAATGTAGAATATCTTGTGTTCCTATTTAATTGAGCTGCGAAAAAAGATCTTAACTTTATTAATTAACGTATTATTCACTCATTTTTGCGTTTGCTTACCATATTTTATAATACCAACTACTACCAATTTTTCCACCATTTGCTACTATTGCGTCCAGTTTTGGACCGAAAGATATTTCGAATGATTTAACGTTCATCATTTTCTCCTAAGACTTGGTTTAAAATTGTTCTTATCTTATAATTCGAAGTTGGATATTTGCTTTCATATATTTCATGTTCCTTAAATCAAGTTAGCGAGCTTCAAGTAAACACCAATCCCATTTTATTTAACCAGTCGTTGAACAACATGACAAAACTACTATCAGTTGCAATGCACTGACCCGTTTCCGCCTTCCATGATGATTGTTATACTGTAGGGGTACTTTTCGCTCTTGCTATCTCGTTCCTGATTTTGTACCCCTACTACTTATCAATGGTTGCTATTATTAAAATTCGAGCATTCAATCAGTCTGTTCCTTTTCAGATGGTTAATATTAGAAGGCCGAAGAAAGGTTTCATGTATATATTACACACAATGTAGCACATAAATATAATTCACTGTTAATCTGAATTGAAGGAGTTGGATGGCAATAATACAGATTTTTTTAATGTAAAATTATATCTTAAACACTATTCTCAGTTAGTCAAAATTGAATATATGTTTGTCAGCTGTAAAAATGGTTTTATGCAAAAATATGATTTAAATGCCATTCACACTTAAGCTAAATTGTCCGTCTTCTAGACGGCAAAAATAAGTGATTTAAGTTTATAAAGTAAAATGTTTTATACACAAGTGGTTATTGTTACACAAATGTCTGAACAGAATTGTATTTATACCATCGACTAAAACATGATGACATGTAAAAATCATCGTTAAAAGTTATCATTAAAAATGAAGATGTAAATTGTTTAAAGACTTCAATGATAAAAAAAACTAACAAAGCTTTAGCTTACTACTTGCAATATTTTCAGTTCATGTCAAACTATTAATCCATTCTTCTATGTGGGCCACCTAAATTAAGTGAAATAAATCCGTAATGACACAAACGGCTACGGATTCCTCGCGGGTGGTGCAAGTGGTTCTGTCTATTTTTATAAAACACTATTAATTACAAATAAAATTGCAGTTCAAGAAATATCGATTAAAACTGCTTGAGACTAAAAGAGATTGTTCCTAAAATCACAGCTAAGAGAAATATTGTTTAAGGACAGAGTTAGAATATTTGACCTTAAAGAGCACAGCGTTTGTAAAAATTGACCTTCGTTGGGTTGTAACACGGAGCCGCGTGTTACATATGAACCCCCGACAGTGAAAATTAGTACACAATGAAGGGGGCTAACCTTACAAGAAATGTTATTGCTCTTTCATGCCGTATAACGACTGATTTTGGTTCTGTCAACACCGATACTGGCTCCTCTATTTCTCGCGTTCTTGACGGATGGTTAGGTCGAAGTGTTCGAGAAAGTCACGTCCAATGATGTTTCATGTCGTGTTGTCGATGATGAACGATATTTGAAACATCATTTTGAGTTGGAGAACGAGATTGTGTGTACTGTACCCCAAACGTCGCTATGTTGGAGCCATTCGCGCAGGTCAGACTGTTGGTGTCGACTGGGTGGTTGGTTCGAGATAATTTCAGGCGTAGTGAGCTTACATCTGGATCCAGTGTTCTATGACACCATCTGCCAGAGATTGCGTCACGTATGAGAAAGTATGTTGATAGTGGCAACCGGCGATGAGATTGATTGCTGGCATTTGGGCGTTTGAAGCATGACTTAATTGGAGACGTCGCTGTAAAGACAATAGTTTGATTGCGCTCTACCGCGAAGGCAACGTGCTTCGAGCCATCAGACGTGGAGCGGCCAACAATTTGGGGTGCTCAGCCTCTGCTGTTGCCGAGGAGGCTGACCCCACCCGTCTTCCGAACCTTCCATGGGCGGATCCTCCTGAGTTGTTGAGGGTGACCGCGCCCATTTGAACGTCGCGTCTGTGTGCGGGTATGTGTAGACGTTTCCGAGGTACAATGTGTAGTGGCTTCATTGAAAGTGTGCTTAATCTTCTAAAATTCCGCTGTTTATTATTTCCTTTCCTACAGCCTGACGAACTGGTACCATATAATGTAGGGGGTACTGCTCTTGCTATCTCGTTCCTGATTTTGTACCCCTACTACTTATCAATGGTTGCTATTATTAGTACCCTAGCATTCAATCAGTCTGTTCCTTTTCAGATGGTTAATATTAAAAGCCGAGGAAAGGTTTCATGCATATATTACACCAATGTAGCACATAAATATAATTCACTGTTAATCTGAATTGAAGGAGTTGGATGGTAATAATACAGATTTTTTAATGTAAAATTATATCTTAAACACTATTCTCAGTTAGTCAAAATTGAATATGTTTGTCAGCTGTAAAAATGGTTTTTATGCAAAAATATGATTTAAATTCCATTCACACTTAAGCTAAATTGTCCGTCTTCTAGACGGCAAAAATAAAAGTGATTTAAGTTTATAAAGTAAAATGTTTTATACACAAGTGGTTATTGTTACACAAATGTCTGAACAGAATTGTATTTACACCATCGACTAAAACATATGATGACATGTAAAATCATCGTTAAAAGTTATCATTAAAAATGAAGATGTAAATTGTTTAAAGACTTCAATGATAAAAAACTAACAAAGCTTTAGCTTACTACTTGCAATATTTTCAGTTCATGTCAAACTATTAATTCATTCTTCTATGTGGACACTAAATTAAGTGAAATAAATCCGCAATGACATTGTTCATTACCAAGTGAGATCCTTGTGATCGCGCGGTTCTGTCTATTTTAAAAACACTATTAATTACAATAAAATTGCAGTTCAAGAAATATCGATTAAAACTGCTTGAGACTAAAAGAGATTGTTCCTAAATTCACAGCTAAGAGAAATATTGTTTAAGGACAGAGTTAGAACATTTGACCTTAAAGAGCACAGTGTTTGTAAAAATCGACCTTCGTTGGGTTGTAATACGGAGCCGCGTGTTATATACACCTCCCGACAGTGAAAATTAGTACACAATAAAGGGGGCTAACCTTATAGGAAGTGTTATTGCTCGGACTGATTTTGGCTGTCAACACTGATACTGGTTACTCTACCTCTAGCGTTCTAGGACGGATGGTTAAGTCGAAGTGTTCGAGAAAGTCACGTCCAATGACGTTTCATGTCGTGTTGGCGATGATGAACGGATATTTGAAACATCATTTTGAGTTGAGAACGAGATTGTGTGTACTCGTACCCCCAAACGTCGCTATGTTGGTTTACCGCGCAGGTCAGGACTGTTGCGCCGACTGCGGGCTGGTTCGATAATCAGGCGTAGTGAGCTTAAGACCTGATCCAGTGTTCATGATACCCATCTGGGAGATCAGTCACGGCTGAGGAAATATGTTTATAGTGGCAACTGACTATGGGACTGGTTGCTGGCATTTGGACATTTAAAGCATGACTTGACTGGATACGTCGCTGTAAAGACAATAGATTGATTGCGCTCTACCGCGAAAGCAACGTGTTTCGAGCAATCAGACGTCGGCCGGCCAAAAATTTTGGGGTGATCAGCCTCTACTGCCGCAGAGGAGGCTGACCCCAGCAGTTTTCCGAACCCTCCATGGGCGAATCATCCTGAGTTGTCGAAGGTGACCGCGCCCATTTGAACGTCGCGTCTGTGTGTGGGTATGTGCAGACGTTTCCGAGGCAATACCGTGTGTAGTGGCTCTCATTGAAAGTGCTTGAATTTCTCAAAATCTAGCTGTTTATTAATTCCTTACTGGCTGTAAGTTCGACGAACCAGGGCACCATAATGTAAGGGTACTCTTCGCTATTGCTATCTCGTTCCTGATTTTGTACCCCTACTACTTATCAATGGTTGCTATTATTACTACCCGAGCATTCAATCAGTCTGTTCCTTTTCAGATGGTTAATAATAGAAGGCCGAAGAAAGGTTTCATGCATATATTACACCAATGTAGCACATAAATATAATTCACTGTTAATCTGAATTGAAGGAGTTGGATGGTAATAATACAGATTTTTTAATGTAAAATTATATCTTAAACACTATTCTCAGTTAGTCAAAATTGAATATGTTTGTCAGCTGTAAAAATGGTTTTTATGCAAAAATATGATTTAAATTCCATTCACACTTAAGCTAAATTGTCAGTCTTCTAGACGGCAAAAATGAAAGTGATTTAAGTTTATAAAGTAAAATGTTTTATACACAAGTGGTTATTGTTACACAAATGTCTGAACAGAATTGTATTTATACCATCGACTAAAACATATGAGGACATGTAAAAATCATCGTTAAAAGTTATCATTAAAAATGACGATGTAAATTGTTTAAAGACTTCAATGATAAAAAACTAACAAAGCTTTAGCTTACTACTTGCAATATTTTCAGTTCATGTCAAACTATTAATCCATTCTTCTATGTGGACACTAAATTAAGTGAAATAAATCCGCAATGACACAACTGGCCACCGCGTGATCCTCGCGGATCGCGCGCGGTTCTGTCTATTTTTAAAAACACTATTAATTACAAATAAAATTGCAGTTCAATAAATATCGATTGAAACTGCTTGAGACTAAAAGAGATTGTTCCTAAAATCACAGCTAAGAGAAATATTGTTTAAGGACAGAGTTAGTATATTTGACCTTAAAGAGCACAGCGTTTGTAAAAATTGACCTTCGTTGGGTTGTAACACGGAGCCGCGTGTTACATACACCCCCCCGACAGTGAAAATTAGTACACAATGAAGTGGGCTAACCTTACAGTAAATGTTATTGCTCTTTCATGCCGTATGACTGATTTTGGTTCTGTCAACACTGATACTGGCTCCTCTATTTCTCGCGTTCTTGGACGGATGGTTAGGTCGAAGTGTTCGAGAAAGTCACGTCCAATGATGTTTCATGTCGTATTGTCGATGATGAACGGATATTTGAAACATCATTTTGAGTTGGAGAACGAGATTGTGTGTACTCGTACCCCAAACGTCGCTATGTTGGAGCCATTCGCGCAGGTCAGACTGTTGGTGTCGACTGGGTGGGTTGGTTCGAGATAATTGTGGCGTAGTGAGCTTACATCTGATCCAGTGTCTATGACAATTCATTCGCCAGAGATTGCGTCACGGATGAGAAAGTATGTTGATAGTGGCAACCGGCGATGAGATTGATTGCTGGCATTTGGGCGTTTGAAGCATGACTTAATCGGAGACGTCGCTGTAAAGACAATAGTTTGATTGCGCTCTACCGCGAAGGCAACGTGCTTCGAGCCATCAGACGTGGAGCGGCCAACAATTTGGGGTGCTCAGCCTCTGCTGTCGCCGAGGAGGCTGACCCCACCCGTCTTCCGAACCTTCCATGGGCGGATCCTCCTGAGTTGTTGAGGGTGACCGCGCCCATTTGAACGTCGCGTCTGTGTGCGGGTATGTGCAGACGTTTCCGAGGCAATACCGTGTGTAGTGGCCTTCATTGAAAGTGCTTGAATTTCTCAAAATCTAGCTGTTTATTATTTCCTTACTGGCTGTAAGTTCGACGAACCGGGGCACCATAATGTAGGGGTACTTTTCGCTGTTGCTATCTCGTTCCTGATTTTGTACCCCTACTACTATATCAATGGTTGCTACATAGTACCTGAGCATTCAATCAGTCTGCTGTCTCTTTCAGATGGTTAGCCATTAGAAGGCCGAAGCAGTTGCTCTCTTATGTATATATTACACCAATGTAGCATAAATATAATTCACTGTTAATCTGGAATTGAAGGAGTTGGATGGTAATAATACAATTTTAATGTAAAATTATATCTTAAACACTATTCTCAGTTAGTCAAAATTGAATATGTTTGTCAGCTGTAAAAATGGTTTTTATGCAAAAATATGATTTAAATTCCATTCACACTTAAGCTAAATTGTCCGTCTTCTAGACGGCAAAAATAAAAGTGATTTAAGTTTATAAAGTAAAATGTTTTATACACAAGTGGTTATTGTTACACAAATGTCTGAACAGAATTGTAATTATACCATCGACTGAAACATATGATGACATGTAAAAATCATCGTTAAAAGTTATCATTAAAAATGAAGATGTAAATTGTTTAAAGACTTCAATGATAAAAAACTAACAAAGCTTTAGCTTACTACTTGCAATATTTTCAGTTCATGTCAAACTATTAATCCATTCTTCTATGTGGACACTAAATTAAGTGAAATAAATCCGCAATGACAAAACATTCCACCGCGTGATCCTCTCGGATCGCGCGCGGTTCTGTCTATTTTATAAAAACACTATTAATTACAAATAAAATTGCAGTTCAAGAAATATCGATTAAAACTGCTTGAGACTAAAAGAGATTGTTCCTAAAATCACAGCTAAGAGAAATATTGTTTAGGGACAGAGTTAGAATATTTGACCTTAAAGAGCACAGCGTTTGTAAAAATTGACCTTCGTTGGGTTGTAACACGGAGCCGCGTGTTACATACAGCCCCACGACAGTGAAAATTAGTACACAATGAAGGTGGCTAACCTTACAGGAAATGTTATTGCTCTTTCATGCCGTATAACGACTGATTTTGGTTCTGTCAACACTGATACTGGCTCCTCTATTTTTCGCGTTCTTGGACGGATGGTTAGTTCGAAGTGTTCGAGAAAGTCACGTCCAATGATGTTTCATGTCGTGTTGTCGATGATGAACGGATATTTGAAACATCATTTTGAGTTGGAGAACGAGATTGTGTGTACTCATACCCCAAACGTCGCTATGTTGGAACCATTCGCGCAGGTCAGACTGTTGGTGTTGACTGGGTGGGTTGGTTCGAGATAATTGTGGCGTAGTGAGCTTACATCTGATCCAGTGTCTATGACAATTCATTCGCCAGAGATTGCGTCACGGATGAGAAAGTATGTTGATAGTGGCGACCGGCGATGAGATTGATTGCTGGCATTTGGGCGTTTGAAGCATGACTTAATTGGAGCCGTCGCTGTAAAGACAAAAGTTTGATTGCGCTCTACCGCGAAGGCAACGTGCTTCGAGCCATCAGACGTGGAGCGGCCAACAATTTGGTGTGCTCAGCCTCTGCTGCCACCGAGGAGGCTGACCCCACCCGTCTTCCGAACCTTCCATGGGCGGATCCTCCTGAGTTGTTGAGGGTGACCGCGCCCATTTGAACGTCGCGTCTGTGTGCGGGTATGTGCAGACGTTTCCGAGGCAATAACGTGTGTAGTGGCCTTCATTGAAAGTGCTTGAATTTCTCAAAATCTAGCTGTTTATTAATTCCCTACTGGCTGTACGTTCGACGAACCGGGGCACTATAATGTAGGGGTACTTTTCGCTATTGCTATCTCGTTCCTGATTTTGTACCCCTACTACTTATCAATGGTTGCTATTATTACTACCCGAGCATTCAATCAGTCTGTTCCTTTTCAGATGGTTAATATTAGAAGGCCGAAGAAAGGTTTCATGCATATATTACACCAATGTAGCACATAAATATAATTCACTGTTAATCTGAATTGAAGGAGTTGGATGGTAATAATACAGATTTTTTAATGTAAAATTATATCTTAAACACTATTCTCAGTTAGTCAAAATTGAATATGTTTGTCAGCTGTAAAAATGGTTTTTATGCAAAAATATGATTTAAATTCCATTCACACTTAAGCTAAATTGTCCGTCTTCTAGACGGCAAAAATAAAAGTGATTTAAGTTTATAAAGTAAAATGTTTTATACACAACTGGTTTTTGTTACACAAATGTCTGAACAGAATTGTATTTATACCATCGACTAAAACATATGATGACATGTAAAAATCATCGTTAAAAGTTATCATTAAAAATGAAGATGTAAATTGTTTAAAGACTTAAATGATAAAAAACTAACAAAGCTTTAGCTTACTACTTGCAATATTTTCAGTTCATGTCAAACTATTAATCCATTCTTCTATGTGGACACTAAATTAAGTGAAATAACTGTACGACATTGTCTGGTCACTGCGTGATTCCGCGGATCGCGCGCGGTTCTGTCTATTTTAAAACACTATTAATTGTTAGAATAAAATTGCAGTTCAATAAATATCTGAAACTGCTTGAGACTAAAAGAGATTGTTCCTAAAATCACAGCTAAGAGAAATTGTTTAAGGACAGAGTTAGAATATTTGACCTTAAAGAGTACAGTGTTTGTAAAAATTGACCTTTGTTGGTTGTAACACGGAGCCGCGTGTTGCACATATTAACAATGACCACAACTCAGACATCATTTTGCAATACAGAGAGAAAAGGACCTTTACATGCAATCAAGCACATATACATACATAAATGCGTACAAACATAACAATCAGCAGAAACAAGAAATAGAAAACCGAGTCATATTTGTTGCCACTCACAGGTTCAAATGAAAACCAAGAATGTATATAAATGAAAGACTGTAAAGCGAAGTTTAGTATTCTCGAAATAAATGGCCATTATCCACAATGTTATTAATGTTTCTTTTCTTCCTAATTAGAAATATACTGCGTAACATTCGAAGGCAATGGACGTAATGAAGTTTATATATATATATATATATATATATATATATATATATATATATATATATATATATGTGTGTGTGTGTGTGTGTGATGCGAAAGCTATAAACACCTAATGTTTGTGACTACATAAAAATTGAGCAGCCGACATTTCCAGTCACTTACAATGTGTGCAAGACTACTAGAGGTGAGATCCGCATATCTAATTTTGCTTTCCATATATATGCAATGCGGTTTGATCCTCGCTAGTCAGTTTGCCGCCATATTCTGATGATGATCATGGAAGTTCGAAACGTGTCAGTGCGTTGCGATTGACAGCAGTTTTGTTATGTTGTGCAACGACTGGTTAAAAACAATGAGATTGTTGTTTACGTTGAGCGCGCAAACTTGAAACAAACAATTGTAACAACCACCTGCGCAATAAATTTTAGTTTAATTGCATTTTCTATATATACGTGAATGGCAACAGCCAAAAACAGCTAATATTCCTGACTACATAGAAATTTTGTAGCCGACATTTCCATTCACGAACAATGTATACAAGACTACTTAATGAGAGAGCCGCATATCCTATTTTGCTTTCCATATATATATGCAATGCGGTTTGATCCTTGCTATTCAGTTTGCCGTCGTACTATAACGATCGTCATGGAAGGTGGAAACGCGTCAGTTCATTGCGACTGGCAGTAGTTTTGGTATGTTGTTCGCCGACTTGTTAAATACAATGAGATTGGCATTTACTTCAAGCTCGCAAACTTAATTTAAAGAATAGTTACCACGACTCGCGCAATCAATTATTGTTTAACTGTAATGTCTGTATATGTGTTTGGCGAAAGCTAGCAAAAGCCAATGTTCGTGACTGTATAGAAACTGTACAGCCGACATTTACAAACACGTACAATATAGGCAAGACAACTCTAGGTGAGAATCGTATATCTAATTTTGTTTTCCATATATATGCAATGCGGTTTGATCCTCCCTAGTCATTTTGCCGTCGTACACCGATGTCTATATATATATATATGTGTGTGTGTGTGTGTGTGTGTGAGGCGAAAGCTAGAAACAACTAAAGTTCGTGACTACAAACACATTCTGCAGCCGACATTTCCAGTCACGTACATTATATAAAAGACTACTAGAGGTGAGAACCGCATACCTTATTTTGCTTTCCATATATAAGCAATGTACTTTAATTCTCAGAAGTAAATTTTCCGTCGTAATCTGATGAGTATCATGGAAAAAGAAAAAGCTGTCAGTGCGTTGCGAATGGTGGTAGTTTTGGCATTTTGTTCGACGACTGGTTGAATATATTGGGATTTGTGTTCACTTCAAGCTCGCAAACTTGATTTAAAGAATTGATAACACCACCCGCGCAATTAATTATTGTTTAATTGTATTGTCTATATATGTGTGCAGTGAAAGCTAGAAAAAGCTAATGTTCGTGACTGTATAGAAATAGTGTTGCCGACATTTAAAGTCACGTTCAATGTATGCAAGACTACTAGAGGTGAAAAACTCATATCTAATTTTGAATTCCATATATACTCAATGGGGTTTGATCCACACTGGTCAGATTCCCGTCGAACACAGTTGTCTATGTTCATATGTTTTGGGCAAAACCTAGAAACAGCTAATGTTAGTGACTGAATAGAAATTGTGCAGCCGATATTTTCCTGTCACGCACAAGGTATGTAAGACTATTAGAGGTGAGAGCCGCATATCGAATTTTGCTTTCCATATGTATGCAATGAGGTTTGATCTTGGCTATGTAGAGGATGTTGAATCCTCCGCCTTTTATAAAATGACCTTGAATGATAAATTTAAACCACCATAGCTGATTGTAACAATTTTATTTAAAAAGAATTTTTTCTTTTTATTTTCCAGAACATTCTTTGTTTAAAGACTTGATTTTTAAAATTGTGCGCTATTTTCAGTTTTTGAGTATCGTGCTTCCGAGCTGGTTGTAGATTTTCGTTTGCTGCATTTTTAACATTTCTCTCCATAATAAACGATTACAACATTATTCAATAAACATCCTTCGACACTTGTCTTGTGTTCTGATATAATATAACACTGAGGAGGAGCCTTGGAACAGGTAATTTTATTTATTATTGTGGGTCACGTACACATCAAAGCAGATTATTGCTGAAGATATAGCTTTCCAACTCTCACCTTCCAAACGCCTCAAGTAAGTGTCAATTTAAGTATCATAATTCTTGATCATGAATGCCGATATTAAATTAGAAGATGTATTTCATTTAGGGCAGGACCTAATGGATTTAAATCTTATTGACACAGATAACAATGTAGGCAAAACAGACTCTACTGTGAATATTAGGACATCTAGCGAACTGGCATCTATGGGGCTTATAAATACCAATAGGTTAGGGGCCTCAACAAAATTTGGCGACCACGCCAGTCCAAGTATATTTAGTCTACCACAGTATAAGTCAGAGAAACATGCAAGTTGGGTAGGAGATGCCCAAATGATATTTGAGGCTTATTGTATTGTGAACCCTATGGAGAAATTTGTTGCAGCATGGATGGCATTGCCTGAGAATTTCCGAAATGCTTTGGAAAATTTCAGAGACAGAACTGTGAAAGAAAAGCCGTACAACGCATTTGAGTTATTAATGGCAGAAATTCAACAGAGATATCAGCCTGGAAGAACAGCGCAAATGTGCGAATTATTACGCTTAGAAAAAATGGGACGTCAGTTACCGTCCGAATTTTATGAACGCCTTTGCACGAAAGCTTCCAGGTTGAATATATCTAGTGATGTAGTCAACTCCATTTTTACAGCTGAGTTACCAGTTAGGCTCAGAACAACAATGGAAGTGTTTGACACAATGAACATAGATTGGCCGACAAAACTCAGAGGGTTAGACGGCGTGTATAAACAGCAAGAACCACATGTACATGCTGTAATGGCAGATTCTGTAACGATGCAGCCAGTCAGGGCAGATACCGAAAACCACCTGACCACACAAGAAAGTTTGCGTTTCTTATGTAGGGAAGTTGCTAGCTTGCGTAGTGATGTCGCACAACTTCAGAGTCAGGTCCAGTATATTAGACGCCGAAGGAGTCACTCGCGTCAACGCTTCGAAGGGCCACGCGGATGGGGCAAGGCACAGGGCGAATATGGACGCAGTGCGAAGTGCCAAGATGAAAATTATAATTACCCGCGATTAGGTGGACCCAAATGGAAAGGAAGCACAAAACCGGTTGAGAGAAATCCGTCACCGGGAAAAGGGAAAAACCCCCACTAGTAGGAGCCGTAGGGGGGGTTCCATTGCAAAGGCTCCCAGATATGCCTTTAAAAGGCATACTCAAAGCAAAAGAGGCGACTAGTATAAATAGCACCCAGATAAAAGGCAAAAGAGTCCGATTCTCACTAAGCGGGGATCTTGAAAACATTGCCGGAGTGTCCAGCAACAAGTTCATTATTAAGGATGAATTATCTGGATTAGAATTTCTCATAGACACGGGTGCGGAGGTAAGCATAGTTAGGTCAGACGTGGTGGAAGCAGATTGCCCCACATTTGATTATCAACTATGGGCCGCGAATGGTAGTCCAATTGAAGTAAAAGGGATGAAAGAAATGTCGGTAACATTAGGCCAGAAATCTTCTTTCCTATGGAATTTTCTAGTAGCCGATGTCAAGGACCATATCATTGGCATGGATTTCTTGACACATTTCAAGCTGGCATTAGACCCCAAGGCTAGGACTATCACAGAAGGCGTAGGGACATCAATAAATAATGAGTCTAACGTGTCGGCAGTTAGAACAGTCCTCTTACCTCGTCCAACAGTCGCACATGATTTTGCCGATATTATCGAAAAGCACCTAGCGGTGTTTCAACCTTTTAGTGCCAAAAGAATAGGTTTGAAAATAGGAGTAGAACACCAGATAGAATTGGTAGCTCCGTTACCTTGTTCACCAAAGGCTCAACCATTGGCACAACACAAGCAACAAGTAGCTGTGTCAGAATTTTATCAATTGCGCAAAGAGGGGATTTGTAGAAGGTCAAATTCCAATTTTGCTTCCCCAATAGTGGTAGTTCCCAAACCTGAACCGGGTCAATGGAGGGTTTGTGGGAATTATCGTCTATTAAACTCAGTGACAAAGGGTGATTCTTATCCTCTCCCTAACCAGAGTACTTTGCTCCGAGATATAATGGGATATGAGGTTTATTCAACTTTAGATCTCCAGAAAGCGTACTATCAGGTACCAATGGAAGAAAGTTCGATACCACTCACCGCAGTCAGATTTCCAGGAGGGGGATCGCATGAATTTCTTCGAATGCCTTTTGGTTTGAAAAATGCCAGTCAGACATTCCAGCGTTTGGCTGAAGAAATCCTTCAGAATTGTCCATTTGCGAGAGTATATATTGATGACATAATAATTTTAGTCGTTCACGAGACGAACATCGCACGCATTTGGAAACGGTTTTGACCAGGCTGGAACAATATGGATTAGTGGTCAAACCTAATAAGAGTAATATTGGTTGCTCTTCAGTTAAATACCTTGGTCATATACTTTCCAAAGACGGAATTAAGCCTTTGGAAGATAAGGTCCAAGCCATTAAGGACGTAACTGAACCCAGAACAGTACGCCAGTTGCGAAGGTTCTTGGGCATGATCAGCTATTATCGTCGATTCATTCCAGGTCTAGCCGGAATTCTTGGATCGTTAACAAGCCATCTCACTCTTGAAAAGAGCACGATCAAGAAGTCTTGGCCTATCATCTTGAGTCAAGAAGACCGAGAAAATTTCCAAAAGGCCAAGGATATGTTAAGTGACGTAACCACATTAGCACCTGTAGATTGGGAAAAACCTTTCGAACTAATCACTGATGCATCAGATGTTGCATTAGGAGCAGTGCTACAGCAAAGAGATCGGGACGTAGTAAAACCGATTGAGTTTTATAGCCGTAAGCTTACTGATCGAGAAAAACGTTATGATACGTTTGGCAAAGAGCTTCTAGTCGTGTATGCCGCAGTGTTACACTTCGAGCATTACTTAGATGGTCACAAGTTTAAGTTATTGACCGATCATATGCCATTGATCAGCATACTTGGTAAGACAGCTAGGCTTAATTACTCTCGTAGAGTAAATTCCCAAATAACACGGTTAGCAGAGTTTGATTTCACTGTGTCTCATATTGCTGGTAAAGAGAATGTGGTTGCAGATGCACTAAGCCGACCGAATGAAGCTGATGTCGATACGATATTTCAAGGTCCTTTGAAAAGTTTAGAAGAATCAATGCACGATTTCGTTAGTCAAATCGAAGAAGCGCAAGGACTGGATCCCTTTACATTGGTATTGTCCAAAAGACCAGGATATGTGCGTAAGCTCATAAGTGGCAAGTGGTTGTTATGCGAAACATCTAGAAGTCAACCACGACCATATGTGCCATTGGAGTTACGGGCCAAGATTATCGAAGTATTACATAACATGGGTCATCCATCCATTAAAGCCACCATACGATTAATCAACGACAGACACGTATGGCCACACATGTCTAAAGATATACGGGTATGGGTAAGAGCCTGTACCAAGTGTCAAACGTGTAAGTTGTGGAGACATACCAGGACCGATATAAAGAACATTGGAATACCAAATGGACGGTTCAGACACGTACACATAGACATTGTTGAGATGCCTGAAGTAAACGGAAACAAATACTTGCTGACTATGGTAGATAGATTTAGTCGTCAATTTGAAGTGGCGATTTTAAAAGACATGACAGCGCAAGAAGTTTTGTTCGCGTTTCTACATAATTGGATATCGCGTTATGGTGTTCCGGAAAAGGTCACTAGTGATCGCGGTAGTCAATTTATGTCAGAGCTTTTCGTAAGATCTCTCAACGTCATGGGAATCACTATAATTCATACTAGTGCGTATAACCCACGAGCAAATGGGATGGTAGAAAGGCTACATCGTGAACTGAAAGCTGCATTAAGGTGTACTAGTGGAACAAGCTGGATACACGATCTTCCTATAGTACTACTCGCCATGCGCAACAGATATAGGGCACAATTAGGAACTTCCATTGCAGAATTAGTTTATGGAGAACCATTAAGGTTGCCTGGAGATCTTCTAATTGAAACTCCAAGTAGTCTTGATTGGGCTTCTAGTTATGTAGATTGGTTTGTAGGAGCACTTAGAGACAAGATGTGTCGTTTGGCCCCAACCAAAACTAGAAAACCTAAAACTAAATGCTATGTGTCCTCTGATTTAAAATCGGCATCGCATGTTTATATTACTAATGAGAATAGGAAGAACTGCCTAACACCATTTTACAAAGGACCATACAAGGTCAAGAGGATGACTGATAAGAATGTCATCATAGAAATAAATGGCATTGAGGATTGTGTTACGTTGGATCGCTGTATTCCCCAGTTTATCTGGATTGATGGTGTGACCGAATTAAAAGATGCGTTGAATGACCGTTCCATGGGCGAATCTGAGGTGTGCAATCCCATCTTGCAGACACATAATGAAATGCAGCAATTTGAAAAACCGTTGTCTAACATATCAAAATCTTATTCTACTGAATCACAGCATGAAAATTATTTGTCAACGCCAGATGATATTGAAGAACCAGCGAATGTTATATCGGGCGAGATGACGACGTCAGGGGCGCCAGTATGCACAAAACGATCTGGAAGAATACTACGTCAGCCGAAGAACGATGATTACATCTACTATTAGTCGTTCCTCTCTTTTTTTGAGAAGGTGGTGTGTGTAGAGGATGTTGAATCCTCCGCCTTTTATAAAATGACCTTGAATGATAAATTTAAACCACCATAGCTGATTGTAACAACTTTATTTAAAAAGAATTTTTTCTTTTTATTTTCCAGAACATTCTTTGTTTAAAGACTTGATTTTTAAAATTGTGCGCTATTTTCAGTTTTTGAGTATCGTGCTTCCGAGCTGGTTGTAGATTTTCGTTTGCTGCATTTTTAACATTTCTCTCCATAATAAACGATTACAACATTATTCAATAAACATCCTTCGACACTTGTCTTGTGTTCTGATATAATATAACACTGAGGAGGAGCCTTGGAACAGGTAATTTATTTATTATTGTGGGTCACGTACACATCAAAGCAGATTATTGCTGAAGATATAGCTTTCCAACTCTCACCTTCTTAAAGCCTTAAGTAAGTGTCAATTTAAGTATCATAATTCTTGATCATGAATGCCGATATTAAATTAGAAGATGTATTTCATTTAGGGCAGGACCTAATGGATTTAAATCTTATTGACACAGATAACAATGTAGGCAAAACAGACTCTACTGTGAATATTAGGACATCTAGCGAACTGGCATCTATGGGGCTTATAAATACCAATAGGTTAGGGGCCTCAACAGCTACTCTGATTGCCGTCGTACTATAATGTTAATCCTGGAAGGTCGAAACGCGTCAGTGAGTTGCGAAATGATTAATTTTACAACTTAAATTATCAGTATCAAATTGATAAATGATTAAAAATTAATTTTTACTGTTTAAACTAAAACGATTATGGATTTCAATAATTGCAAGTTTGCACATTGTCACATTGTAACACGCGGCTCCGCGTGTTACAATAAAATTTTTAAAGTCGTCGAATAACATCAGTCACAGATGCTGGCGCGTTTCCAACTTTCATGATGTTAAATAAAATACATTGAATATTTTACTACCGAGAATCAAACCAAAATGCATAAATTTGGAAATAAAATATTAGATATGCGGCTCTCATCTCCAATAGTCTCGAATATCTTATTCTTGACTGTAAATTACGGCTGCACAATAACTATACAGTCACGATTATCAATATTTTGTATATTTCGCCACATATATTGGAAATAAAATTAAGCAAGCTTCGATTGCGCGGTTGTCGCTAACATTTATATTAATCTTTAATAAGAGCTTGGTGTAAACGTCAATCCCATAGTATTTTAGCAGTCGAAGAAGAACAGCACAAGGCTACCGTCAGACACAAATGCTTACGTGTATCGTATTTTCATGATCATCTTAAGAAAACGACTGCAAATTTATTAAAGTGGATCAAACCGCAATGCATATACTTGGAAAGCAAAATTATATATGCGGCAGACACGTCTAGTTTTCTCGCATACATTGTACTTGACTGGAATTATCGACCGCCTAATTTGTATTCAGACACAAAATTAACCTTTTGCCGCTTTCAGCACATATAAAAAAACTATTACAATCATGTATCAATAATTGCACGGGTTAGGGTAATAATTAGTTAAATCATGTTTCCGGGCCTGATGTAAACTAAAATAAGTTTGTATTTATCCACTGACCGAACAACTTAGTAAATATACCGCCAGTCGAATGTATAGTCGCGATTCGACCATCATTGTTCATTATCCAATAACGACGTCAAACTGACTAACGAGGATCACACCGCAATACATTTATATGGAAAGGAAAATTAGATATGCGGCTCTCGCCTCTAGATGACTCGTACAAATTGTACTTCTTAAAATCAAGTTTGTCAGAACGAAGTAAACACCATTTCCATTTTATATAACCTGTCGTCGAACAAAATAGCAAATCTACTGTCAGTCACACTTACTGATGCTTTTCGATCTTCCATGATCATCATCAGTGGACGGCTTCGAATTGACAATCTAGTATCGAACTGCAATGTATACATACAGAACGCAAAACAAGATATGATGCTCTCAGTTTAAGTAGTCCCGCGGACTTTATACTTGATCGGAAATGTGTGCCGCACAATTTCTATGTAGTCACGAATGTCAACTTTTTACATCTATCGGTAAATATATTGGTAATATAATAACACAATCAAAGATTGCGCTGTTATCGCTACCTTTTTAATCTTTTTTGCGAGCTTAAATTAAACTCCAATTGCAATTTATTTAGCAAGTCGTCGAACCAGATAGGAAAAAATCCTTTAGTCACATGTATTGACGCGCTTCGAGCTTACATAATCATTAATAGTGTTAAAGGGCAAACTGAAGAACGAGGATCAAACGGAAGAGCATAACATTGTTAAGCAAAATTAAATATGCGGTGCTCATCTCTATTAGGTTCGCAAAAATTGTACTTGACTTGAAATATCTGCTGCCCAATTTCTATGTTGGCACGAATATTTACTTGTTTAAGCTTTCGGCATACATATATAAGTAATATAATTTTTAATAATTGATTGTCCGGGTGGTGGTAACAATTCTTTAAATTATCTTAGCGAGCTGGAAGTAAACACAAATCACATTGTATTTAACCATTCGTCGAACAACGTAGCAGAGTTATCGTCAGTCACGCGTGGTAACGTGTTTTGGCCTTTCATGATCATTTGTGGAGTACGTCGGCAAATTGACTAACGAGAAACCTTTGGTAATGCATATATATAGATAGCAAAATAAACTGTACCTGACTGGTAATGTCGGCTGCAAATTTAGTATGCAATTACGAATATTAAATTTTTGCAGCTTTCGCCCCATATGTATGGGTAATATAATTGTACAATCAATGCTTGCGCGTGTCGTGGTAACAATTCTATATATCAGGTTTGCAACTTGAAATTATCACCGGTCCCATTTTATTTTACCAGTCGTCGAACAACATTCTAAAATTACCGGCAGTCACACATACTAACGGGTTTGGAGCTTCTAATTTTATGATTAGATTACGTCGGAAAATTGACTAACTTGGATCAATCTGCAATGCATATATATGGAAAGCAAAATTAGATTTGTGGCTCTGAGATTTAGTTATCCATCGTACATTTATATCATTGGAAATGTCGGCTGCACAATTTCTATGCAGTCACCACTATTTACCTTTTGCAGATTTTGGCACATATAATTAAGTATAACAATTAAAGTCTATACAGTAGGTGTTTGGCAAAGATCTGTGAATGCGGTAATTGCCGAAATGCCATTTCATTAGATTGGTGAGACAATCCATTTGAGCCATTTCCGTGGAAGACGTTTCAAGAATTATGATGTTGACATCAGCAATCCGAGGGAAATCCTTTCAAACTAGAGGAACAATATTTTTGACGGAGACAATATATTCATTAAAAAGGTGCTTAGAGTACATGTATTTGATTGTCTAAAAGACCATGGCCGGTGAAGCTTTAAACCAAAGAAGATTATCAATTTTGTCATTGTAAAAAATATCAAAAGATGAAGTGGAAACGGAATAGAAATTTATTAACTACCTCGGATTGTTTTCAGAAATCTGAAAACATCCAAACCAGAGAATTATATATTTCAGTTTTGGACTTATGGAACACTTAGTTTTTGATGATAGTGAATTTCTTACGAGAGGTGGGAGCCGTCCGAATGCGTCTTTCGATGCCGAGCGCTTGTCTATTTATTAATCTCGTGCAATTGAATAGGTGCTTAATCATGAATTATGTGCAAGGTTATCGCGCGCTTTAAATAAGGTGCTTAACTAGATTTTTGTGCGTATATAATGAATAGAAGTGGCGGATGCGAAGATGGAGGACAGGAAGTAATTTAATTTGGAAGAGCACGAAAAACGTTTGTCTGAGATAATCACGGCTTTAGAGAGTCGGATAAACTCTTTCCAATCAGTGAATCGCCTAGATGTTTGTATATTCTCTCTTAATGTAGAAGAAAATAGAGGGCTAAAAGGATACCTGGCATTGGTCTAGATTAGGAAAGATCTTCCAATTTTGTGCGTTGATCTAATTTTTGATAGAGAGGACGCAGTCGAGTAAGATACTTCCTCAAGCAGAAAAGTGTACAAAAACTGTTTCATTAAGTCTTCAGTAAAGAACCAAAGCACCGGATGTTTAACAATGTTGAGATTTCTCAGTTATCAACAGAAAGGTTGAGGTCTCCTTCAACGATGGGACATTTGAGAGAAAATTGTGGATAGAATTTAGGCCCTATGGGTGCCCTGCCGAAATTGCCATTCAAGAAAAATGTAAACGGGATTATTAGAGGTGAGAGCGGTATATCTGTTAATGCTTTTCATCTACATGCATTGCGGTTTGATTCGCGTTAGTCAGTTTGTCATCGTAAACTGATGACGATCTTATATATTCTTCGATAAAGCTATTTCAAGAAAACTCATAATATATAATATATATAAACCAAGCCTGTAAATATTGTTGTGTCAGTACTTGATACCAACACTATGGAAGCGGAAACCTAAAAGGCACCAAAATTATGTTTGTCAAATCGGTACATGGTTCCAATAAAATTGATTTCAAGATGTACTCACATTCGACAAATTTGAGTATTACAAGTACATCTGAAAAAAAATTCTCCCAAATTGTTTTGTGGTTTGTCGTTTTGCACTATCAGTTCCGCAGAGATCCGATTAATCTCCATTTCCAAGTACGCATGGAGTTTGCCTTCTTATTAGCCGAGTGCGAATTCGTCCCTTTCTTTTGAAGATTTCAACATCATTCATACTAAACACGTGAAATAAGGTACTATCTAATCATCGTTGACTGGCAACGTTTCGATTCGCAATTTCCCGAATCGTCATCAGCCCTCTAATCACATATACAAATTAAAGTGGTCTCAATAGCTGATTCAAATCAACACAAAATATAATTTATATATATATATATATATATATATATATATATATATATATATATATATATATATATATATATATATATATATAATAGTGATTTGGCATTGAAATCGCATTGTTGCAAACTTTACTACTGCAGTTTTAAACATTAGAATAAATACTGCACTGTCCAACGTTCTAAAATTCCTCATCCAAATATACAGAGGGTATAGGGCGTAATACAGTCTGTAACTGATGATTCACTAGTAACCATAAAACGAATGTGCAAATGAGAATATAGATTCCATTCATTCTATCTATCTTTCATATTTGAAATAATTTATTACTAGGTGCGTAATGACTAATACACGATTGAATGTAATAGTCATCGGCACCAAACTGTACCTAATTGTCATATATTTAATTGAATGATGTCATGATTACTGCTAGATGTAATAACTAATACAGATCAAGGCCAGAGTGTATGGAATTTCGGGATTAACAGTTATTCAGAAGTGGTTGTATCTATGAATTTTGGTTAAATTTAGCACACCTTGATATCCATTGCTTGGTGCGATGCACCGACTCGGCATCCATAACGTTCGTTCCATTCATCTTTTCGGTGACCATAGTTCTGGTATGAGGTACTAGCACAACAGCCGTTGTGTTTGAACCTTTACAAGCTTATTATATATATATATATATATATATATATATATATATATATATATATCTGAATGTTTGTCTCTATTATGTCCGCAAATAAATGAAAACGGCTCCACCGATTCTGCACCAATTTCTGCTACATCAATTCTACTACTTCCTGGGAGGTCACTATTTATATATGATTTATATTGATTGTGTGTAAGATGATATTTTTGACACTTGAAATCAAATATATATATATATATGTATGTATATGTTTATTTATAATTTGAGGTTTATCATCATGCTATTTAATTAAAAAATTGAATAAACTAAAAAGTGAATGATCGGTAGTCTGCAATATCGGTAGCTCATTTATAATATGCTTACCGCGAAATGTGATAACTGATATCGATCAAGGCCAGAGTGCATAGATTTACTGCAGCAACAGGTGTTTAGAAATAACTGTTATTTTCAATTTTGCTGTACTATAGTATAAATTGATATCCATCATGTTAGTACCGTGTACCGACTTGGAAACCATATTTTTAGTACCATGTACTTTTTCGGTATTATAATGTTGATATCGGTTACTAACATAATAGACATAGTGTTAGTATCCTTTACAGACTCGGTATGTATATTATATAGAGTGAGTTAACGTTGAAGTCACATTGTCGAGACTATACGATATTAGCTACTCTACTGCAGGTTTACACATTCGTCTAGGAGATTTTACCGTCCTATTATCCCACATTCTTCACCAAAATATATAGTGGTTAAAGGGCGTAATACCGGCTCCTACTGATGAGTCGCCAGTAAGCACGAAACGAATGTGCATGAGATTATACTTTCCGTTCATGCAGTCTTTGGTTTATCCTTCTGGTCACAACTGAACTAATTTTTACTAGGTTCGCAAAACCTAATACATACTTGCATATATATTAGTTCTTCGCAACAAACAGTATTTGACTCATTTACTGTTTTTTGAAATATGAAAGCCCAAAGTTGTAGCTAACATTTTGACCAAATCTGTATTCTCTGTCTACATTTTATGAAAAAAATTAATTACTATAGCACCAGAGCGTGTTACACTTTCGTACATCTAAATATGTTATTTATATTTCATATTGATTCTATATATACCTTTCTATATATAAGAACGAATCTTTGTCTGTATGCATATATATTTTTGTCCGAAAATAAAATGCAAAAGGCTTCACCGATTCCCACAAATTTCGATACATCATTTTTAACATTTCCTGGGAAGGTTACTATCTTAATATAATTCAGATTCGTTGTGTGCATGATGATACACATGACCCCCAATACGTAAGAACTATTGTTTTCTTAACCAAAGCATTAGCAAAAGAAAAGTAAGTAAATCATTAGCAACAGAAATGATAAAATTAAAACCAGGAGAGATATGTAAACAAGTGATATTTATGCCTCCAAAACTGATGCCACGTTTTGAAATTTTATCAAAATTCATCTCCATAAATTTGAATTATTTTGAGGTCGCAGCAGCGCGGGACGGGTCAGCTAATATATATATATATATATATATATATATATATATATATATATATATATATATATATATATATATATTACAGTCGATTACTTTAGTTGAAGTTCGCTTCGCTACTGCAGGTTTACAAATTCTTATAGGAAAGTTTTCCGTCCAATTTTTCAAAAATTCAACGTAGTGGTTATAGTGCGTAATAATGGCTCCAATTAATGAGTAGCTAGTAAGCATGAAATGAATTTGCTCATTAGTAAGTACATTCAATTCATGCCGTCTTTGTTTTATCCGTTTAGTCATATTTGTAATAATTTGTTACTAGGTGCACAAGAGATAATACACTATTGCTTATTTAGTTTGCCTTTTACTTCAAATTACCCTCGAATTTTTACGTCATATATATATATATATATATATATATATATATAAATTAAGGTAAGTGGTTTATTGCTTCACAAGCAACATTTGAAAATATTAGCCCACAATTGAATTATGAATTTCTTTAGTTAATTATCAATTGACCAATGACAAAATGATGTATAGATGAAATGCACGAAATTTTAATTCTGTCTGGCTTGAAAGAGGGCCGCAATCCCAGCGAAAAAGAAAAGAGACGCTAACGGCTTTAATAAAATACTTATTTAAAACTAATATTCAATAAAAAGCGAAATAGAATGCAGTAGGCTAAGCATCGGCATAGACAATTATGATATGATGTACAGAATTAATGTCGTATAGAGCGATCACCTCAGTTCAAATGAAGCCGCAAAGGCTCGATAGAGGCTTGAATAATAGGATTAATAAATCCAAAATAAATGAAACATTGTCTGCACATATAGTCTCATCATATACTTATTTTAAGATTAATTATATTAACGTTGAAATAGATTGAAAAAGGCTATGAATTGCTATGACCGAATAATAAATTATGTACAGAAGAAATGTGCGCAGATATACTCAATGTATGAAGATCTTTCTATTACGCAATGTATCATGTATATGTTCGATCGTCTGCAGTCAACGTGTTTACGTGTAAGCCAATCAGAATTCGTAGTAATTTTGAATTCTGTTTAAAGAACATGCCATCCTAGTGTTGGGGCATACCATGAAATTCCTCTTCTTTACAATTAACGGTAGAAAAAAATGTCGATCTTTAGGAGTCTATTGAGAACTGTAGCGAATAATTTGATTCAGAAATGTAACTGGTTAATAATCTGAACATGAGTTATTTTAAATGTAAGACGGTGGCTGGTGATGGGTCGGAGTATATTCGACAATTTTATTCTATATGATAGGATTCAAACAACGCTTTTTGACCTATTTGTATATTTTTTGTTGTGGAAAGCTAATATATGTTCAATTATGTATTAGGTAATGCGTAATTACTTCGAAAATATTTCAATTTGAACTTGAAAGACATGCAAAAATCGGCAATAGTGAATCTGAATAATCTAATGTACACATTCGTTTCGTTCTCCTTGAAACACATTTTTAAACCAAATATATAGTGTGTGTATATAAGGCATAGTACCGGCACCTATTGATGAGTCGCCAGTAAGCAAGAGAAGCATGTGTACAGGAGATTATGCCTTTCGTTCATGTTGAATTTGGTTTATCATTCTTGTCCTTTTTGAACACATTTGTTATCGGGTACGCAACACCTAATACAAAATTGCATTCTGTATTCGTTATCAGTTCACAAGAACAAATAAACTAACATGGATCAACCCGAAATACATAGATAAGGAAAGCAAAATGGAACATGCACCTCTCACCTCTAGTAGTCTCGAATACTTTGTTCTTGAATGAAAATAGCGATTGAGCATTTTCGATGCGGTCACGAACATTAACGTTTTGCAGTTTTTTACGTGTATATATATTATACAATTAAATAGCCATTGATTGCTCTGGCGGAGATAAAAATTTTGTAAATCAACCGATATTTACAGTCAAATACTAGGTATGCGATAAAAAAAATAGTGAGAATCCTATATTTCATTTTCTTTACCTTGTTATGTATTGCCATATAATACTCATTAGTCAAATTTACGGTAAGCTTTGATGAATATAAAAGTTATAAACGAGTCCGTGTATGTGACTTACTACAGTTTTGCTATGATTTGTGGTTGTTTATGTGCAATAGGATTGACATCTATCTCAAATGGTAATCTTATTTTTTTTAAATTAGGTGAAAAAATTTTATAGTTGCAATGCGATCAACTAGCCGAGAATTGTTGGTCATATTTGAGGAGGCGAACTAACGAATAAAAATTACAACGAAGTAAAGATTTGAGTGAAATTTAACAAAAATACAAACTAAGCGTGCAATAGTGCAATGGGTGTTGGGCACCTAGTAACACATTAGTTAAATATTCAAAAAAAGGAGCCATTATTATTCACAATAACTACTACGTGTAATGTGGAAAAATTGAAAAATAATCTTTCCTATACGGATGTGCAAGCCTGCAGTAGTGAAGCTAACTTCAAATTAAGCATTCAATAATGCGATTTTAAAGACAAGTCACTTTATTATATATATATATATATATATATATATATATATATATATATATATATATATATATATATTGATAGTTTCTAATTTCACCATTTTTTAAAATGTAAGAACAAAACAACGTACTCCATGGAATAACATTTATTAATAAATCTTATTTCTACCAGTATCTACAGCCATTGTTCTGGATTCGTTAGTATATTCGTTCATCCAATCTCACTGTACATTTGTTGTAACCAATCTCCTCTTCGTTATTCTAGCCTTTGTTTTGTGCAATTTAGACCACTACTTTTGTGCAATTTAGACCACTCCTTTTGCGTAACGTCATTTGGTGTGTCATCGCTTTCATTGTAATTGCGTCCGTAATTGATGTATGTGTCGTATTTTGCGAAGCGTTGGCTATTTTTAAAGGCATGTCAGTTATGTCTTTGTTCCAGTCCAATTTAATTTCTTTTTGAATTATTTTCTGCACGTTTAAGCAGGGCTTGAGCTTATTAATTGCAATAGCTTCAAAAGCCAGAAGCATTTTCTCTGTTTTTGCCTTGTAGAGAACTGAAAAATTGTTACTACTAACAGCATGACCTGTGAGTAGTACATGTTCGCAAATTGCTGATTTTTGTGCAGGAGCTGCACCCCTCTTTAATAGTTTTTGAGGGAGATGCTGATTTATTCTAGTTTCGAGCCTCTTTTTTGATCTGCCGATGTACTGAGCGTTGCAGGTACATTGAAATTTGTATACAGACAAAGGTGTTGACGTCACAGAGAGGCTATCTTTTTCATTCGTGCGCATCAGTTTTGTTGTGTTGAACACCACTCTCACCTGTATTGATGGAAACTGTGCTTTTGTCGCTCGAATTACTTTTCGTTTGAAGATTTCCGCTGGAAGATCACCTCCAAAGGGAACACTAAGCGTTACTATCTGGGGAGTTTGATTTTCTTCCAAATTGGCCACGATTTTGTTGCGTTGCCTCAAGTTGTATTCAATGAACCAGTCCGGATAGCCATTATTTCTCAACGCTTCGCGAAGCAAATTTAGCTCTACTTCAATGTTGTCCGGTGAACAAATCCTGCGTATTCGTGTGCCCAAATTCATTATTAGGTTTCTTTTGTACGCCCTTGGCACACTACTCATATAATGGACATATTGTCCAGTCCAGCTTGATTTCTTGTGAACTGACCTTGAGAGAGTACCTTCTTCACCTCTCGTTATTCCTACATCTAGGAAGGATAAATATCCGTCTTTTTCTTCTTCTATTGTAAACTTGATTGCCTGGTCTACCTTGTTTATGTGATGTAGTAGTGAATTTGTATCTTCATCCTTTTCAACGACCATGAAAGTATCGTCAACGTAGCGCACGTAAAAATGAGCTCCATTGATAAATGGTTTTAAACCAGTTGTTTCTAAATGGTGCATGTATATGTCTGCCAATACTGGTCCAAGAGGACTACCCATACCTATGCCGTCAATTTGTCTGTAGAAGACTCCTTGGAATACGAATTGTACGTTGGATGTGCATAATAGAAGTAGTTCTCTCATGTCGTCCACTTCTATCAGTGTTTCCGCTCCTGATGATCGTATATATTCACATAGGATATTTATAGTTTTATTTACTGGAATGCTAGTAAAGAGTGACTTTATATCGAGGGACACCATTTTCCTCTCTTTCAAATTTAGGTCGCGAATTTTTTCTACGAATTGAAAGCTATCCTGTACAACGTGGTCTATTCTTCCTTTCATGATAGGCTTTATAATCCGGCATAATAGTCTGGCTGCCTTGTGCTGTGGGGAATTTATCATAGATAAAATGGGCCTGAAAGGCGGAAGTCCTTCATTGTTGGTCATTTTGTGAACCTTGGGCAACCCATATAATATCGGTTGCGTTGAACCTACGGGCTTGGCATGTTTGCATTCTGTAATAAAAGCATTTTTGTGCTCTATGTCGATTTCTTGTTTAGCCTCGACCTTCGAAATAATTCGGTTTAGAATCTTCGTTATGGAATTTTCTAATTTTGCCGTAGTGTCGCGTTGTACCTCTTCGCGTTTAAATTTTGATTTGTCATTCAGAATTTGTAACATCGCCTGACTATAGTCCGTATAGTTCATTAACACTACGCCTGTCCCTTTGTCTGGCTTCATGAGTCTGACTTGTTTGTTTCGTTGTAGCTCATTCAGTTCTTCTAGATGCCTTTTGGTGACCAGTTTATTGCCTTTGAATGTGCGCATATATTGGCCATACGCACTTCGGAGGTCCGATTTAAAGAGCGAGATGTTTTTTTTAATTTGATTTGTGTTTTGTGGCATCTTCAAAGAAGCATTCCATTGATGCCCATTGATGCAATGGATTTTAAGGTGTGCTAAATTTCACCCAAATGTATAAGTACAAACATTTCTGGACAACTCTGGCCCTGATTAGTATTAGTTATAATATCTCAGGGTAATCATGAAATCATTCAATTAAATATATGACAATTAGATAAAGTTTGATGCTGATGACTAATACATGCGATTGTGTATTAGTAATTGCACCCCTAGTAACAAAAGTATAATCTCGATTGTACCGTCCTATTATTCCACATTCTTCTACCGAATATATAGTGGTTAAAGGGCGTAATACCGGCTCCTACTGATGAGTCGCCAGTAAGCACGAAACGAATGTGCATGAGATTATACTTTCCGTTCATGCTGCCTCTGGTTTATCCTTCTGGTCACAACTGAACTAATTTGTTACTAGGTTCGCAAAACCTAATACATACTTGCATATATATTAGATCTTCGCAACAAACAGTATTTAACTGTAATATATTGAATTGAATGATGTCATGCTTACCGCGAAATGTGATAACTGATATCGATGAAGGCCAGAGTGTATGGTTTAACTGGAGTAACAGGTGTTCGGAAATTGTTGTAATTCTCAATTTGGGTGAACTTTAGCATAAATTTATATCCATCAGGTTGGTAACATGTACCGACTCGGAAACCATAGTGTTAGTATCCGGTATTCATCGATTTCGAAAAAGGTATCAGTTATTAACACAATAGCCATAGTGTTAGTATCCTTTACAGACTCGGTATATATATTATATAGTGTGAGTTAGCATTGAAGTCGCATTGTCGTTGACTTTAGATTATGTTAGCTTCACTATTACAGGTTTACACATTCGTCTAGGAGATTGTACCGTCCTATTATTCCACATTCTTCTACCAAATATATAGTGGTTAAAGGGCGTAATACCGGCTCCTACTGATGAGTCGCCAGTAAGCACGAAGCGAATGTGCATGAGATTATACTTTCCGTTCATGCTGCCTTTGGTTTATCCTTCTGGTCACAACTGAACTATTCGAATATGTTAACCTGCAGTAGTGAAGCTAACGTAATAGAAAGTATTCGAAAATGCAATGTCAATGGCAAATCACTATTTATAATATATAACTAACCTGAAAGTGGGTACTAACAGTATCACTGTTTTGTTAGTACTTAATACCAGAGTTATTGTTGCCGAAATTGCATATGGTACCGACACAATGCATGCCAAGTCGGTCCATGTTTCTAACACAATGGATTTCAATGTATGCTAAAGTTCACCAAAATTGAGAATTACATGTAGGGGTCGTTTGCGGGGTTGCTTTCTTGTTCGTGATTTTATACCCGTCCTACATATCAATGGTGGCTATTATTACTACCCGTGCGCCTAATCAGTCTCTGATCTTTTTCGGATGGTTGATGTGAGAAGGCAAAAACATCTGGTCATACGTATATTAGATATAATGTTGCAAATAGCAATATAATTCACAGTTAGTCCAAATTGAATACATGTTAGTCAGCTGTCAAAATAGATTTTTATGCAAAAATAGGTCTTAAACACCATTCACAGTTAAACTAAATTGTCCGTCTCCTAGACGGCAAAGATTAAAATGATTTATGTTTATAAAGTGAAATGTTTTGCACACAAGAAATTATTCTTACACAAATGTCTGGATTGGAATGAATATAATCAAATGATTGAAAATACATGATAATATGAACATAGTAAAATGATTTATGTTTATAAAGGAAAATGTTCTGTATAATCCGTATAAAGACTTCAATGACAAAAAACTCACGAATATTTAATTCATCGCTTGCTATAATTTAATTCATGTCATTATTATAATCTATTATTCTCTGAAATTCGGAATGGCACAGTTAACTGATAACAGTAAAAATTGTTAATAATCCAACTGAGCGAAATAAATTCACTGTGACACAATAGTCCGCCGCGTGATCCTCGCGGAGCCGCGTGTTACAAACAAATATTTCTTAACATCTGTAAATCAGGAAAATGTTTGTGACATTTAGCATATGTTGTAAACCAATGTGTTGAAAACATTTACCCACTCAGTAGCCATGGTCTATGATTCATATAATTATTCGGCACAAGTAGTATTAGTATCAGGCACTGACACAACAACCATAGTATTTGATTCGTTTACAGGTTCGGTGTATATATATTGTATATCGTGATTTGGCTTGAAGTCGCATTGTCCAAGATTTTATATGGAGTTAGCTTCACTACTGCAGGTTTACACATTCGTAGAAGAGATTGTACCGTAAAATTTTCACATATTCCACGCCAAAATATATGGTGGGTATAAGGCGTAATACCGGTTCCAACCAATTAGTCACCAGTAAGCAAATTACGAATGTCCATGGAAGAATATACGATCCGTTCATGCTGTCTTTTGTTTATCTTTCTGGTCAAATTTGAACTATTTTATTACTAGGTGCGCAACACCTAATACATAGTTGCATATATTTCATTTATCAGCAGCAAACGTCATCTAGCTGATGTATATCTAGTTGAATGATATCACGATTATCGCGAAATTTGTTAACTGATATCGAACAAGGCCAGAGTGTTTGGATTTTCTGGGTGCGAATTCATACTTTTCTTCCGCAGGCTTCATTATCGTTTATACTAACCAAAGGAAACGAGGCACGATTTAATCTTCAATGTCTGGCAACGTTTCGATTCGTAATTTACCGAATCATCATCAGGCCTCTAATCACACACACAAAATACAATGTCCACAATAGTAGATTCAAACCAGCTGACAATATAATTTATATATACAACAAACCTGTAAAGGGAATCAAACTCTATGGTCAAAGTTACTTGAATCTACTATTGTACCCATCGTAATGTGTATGTGTGATTAGAGGTCTGATGATGAATCGAAATGTTGCCAATCAACGAAGATGAGATCGTATCTCATTTTCAGTGGTTATTATGAACGATGTTGAAATCATCGAAAGAAAGGGACAGATCCGCACACATCCAATAAGAAGACAAACTTCATGCGTACTTGACTATGGGGATCAATCGGATCTTTGCGAAACTGATGTTGCAAATCGACAACCCGCAAGAGCAAATCGCGGAGTAAAATTCGTTCAAAATTACTTGTAAATTTCAACTTTGTTGAATTTGAGCACATCTTGAAATCACTTGTATTGAAATCATATACCGATTCGACAAATACAATGTAGGTTTTTATTAACATTTTTGGCCCCCATAGTGTTGGTATCAGGTAATGACACAATAGCTTTTACAGTTTTGGTTTATATATATTATATATTGTAAGTTGACTTTAAATCGCATTGTCGAAGACTTTATATGAAGTTAGATTCTCTACTACAGGTTTACACATTCGTATAGGAGATTTACCGTCTAATTTTCCCACTTTCCACCCCCAAATATATAGTGGGTATAGGGCATAATATTGGCTCATACTAATAAGTCTACAGTAAACACGTAACGAAATTGCATATCTAAATGAAGGTTACATTCATGCTGTCTATTTTTTACACTTCTGGATTTTGTTAAACTAATTTGTTTCAAGGTGTGCAACACGTAATACAATACTGAATATATATATTAGATCTCAGCAACAAACAGAATCTAAATTTTATATATTTAATTGAATGATGTCAAGATTACCACGAAATGCGATAACTGATATCGATCAAGGCCAGAGTGTATGGATTTTGTAGAGAAACATTTATTCAGAAGTAGCTGTAATACTTTATTTTGATGAATTTGAGCCTACCTTGAAATCCATTGTGTTCGTACTATGTACCGACTCGGTATCAATAATGTTGGTCCCATATATTTTACCTGCTACCATGATGTTGGTATCAGCTTCTGACATATTAACGATAGTTTCGGTAAATTTTACTGACTTGGTGTTATATAACATGTGTTGAATTGGCTTTGATATCTTACTGTCTAGGAAGTTTTATGATTATTTTCAGCCTTGTTGGGTTCAATAAGGTGTTTGTATATTCTGTCTTTAATTTGACTCCAAATATTTCTACTTGTTCTTTCGGAAGAATTTTTCAACGGAAATCACATCCCGCACACAATTTAAAAATCAACAGGTCAAGTGTTACATTTAGTTTAAACATAACTGACTTTTTACTAGGTATGTGTCTGCATGTGAACCCTAATCCAAATGAAATTACAGTAACTTAATAACACATTCTGACGACTCACAACATCATTAGATCAAGTTTGCGCGCTTGGAGCAAAAACCAATCGCTTCGTATTTCACCACTCGTCGAACAGCATAGTAAAGCAACCGCTATTCACATGTAATGACGCGTTTCGACGTTCCGCGATCGTCATCAGAGTACGATGGCGAACTGACCAATGAGGATCAAACCGCAATGCATATACATGGAAAGCAATATTAGTTATGCGCCTCTCACCTGTAGTAATCTCGTGTAAATTGTACTTAAATGGAATTATCGGCAGGGTAATTTTGAGGCCTAACTTCTGTCCACACTTTTCTCTCAACTGTCCCAACTTTGTAGAAGCCCTTAAACTTCCTCCAGCTAACTGGGACAACTCAACATTGGTAAGCTATTCGCTTCTTTGCTTCTTCACTGAAATCTTAATGCATCAATTTTCGTCCACTTATCTGTGTGAGGAAGTAACCTTCTAGATTGCTTCCTCTCTTATTAAGATTGGATAAACGCACAAAAACGGGATGTCTTTCCTAATCTAGACCAATGCCAGGTATCCTTTCTTAGTCTTTTCTTATCTTCTAACTCAAGAGAGAATAAACCAACATCCAGGCGATTCACTGTTTAGAAAACTTTTAGCCGACTCACTGATGCCGTGGTTTGGAGAGAATCAATTATCCCAGTCAAACGATTCTCGTGCATTCAAATGTAAATTACGTCCTGTACTTCCACTTAGCATTTGCGACCTCTATACAATATTTGCGCACATTAAGCACATTATTCAAGTGGCCCAACAATCTTGTACATAATTCAAGATTACGCATTCCGTTAAGTGCACGCGTTATTGCACTCCGACGTATTGATGACCATATGTAAACGCCCCGGCTTCAAGTAAATGCCGTACGACGTTACAAACTCGGTTAAGGTGCTCTGAATAGAGATTAGTTGCTGATATGGGGGCCCTTAAGAGGGCCAGGTAATACGTTCGCTTGAAGTCTTCCGAAGTGAAGATGTCCTAGAGCCTTGGGTGGACTCTGGTTGAGTTTTGGCTCCCGTGGTTGAGCTGTGATCGCGTTGTGTATGGTGTCATGCAGGTCCTGCACTCAATTGGCTCGTCTCTCTGGTATCTCGCATCAAGACGAGTAGGGATTGACAACCGGTAAAGTGCAATATGCGCTGACAGCCGATCGAGCAAATACGCGAAGCAGGTAGAATGCAAATGCCACAACTGACTTGCATGGTAAATTACCGTGCTTAAATAGCATGCAATGTGTGCTTGCATACTATTGGTTAAACGTCGTTTAACGTGGTTAAACGGCAATTTGCTTTTTTCTCATTGGTGCAACGTAAATAGATTTGAATTTTATTTACGCAATATGTCACCGATTGATTTGTGTCGTTACAACACTTTCCTCTCTGAAAAAAAAGAAAAAATATTCCTCTCTGCGAGGCTAGATAAGAAATGCATGACAGAGTTCGAACCAAGTTAAGGAAAAATATGATGAACCATAAGTGCTGGGCTTAAATATGCTTGTTGGTTGCTTCAACAATGATATGATGCCAGGTAACCACTAGGAATTGCTACACAAATTGTTAGCTCTAGTGGACGGTCATAGCACGTGAGGCAAAATAGAGCAGTGTAAGTTTTTGGAGCCGCAGCGTGAAGATTTCGAGGTAAATCGCCTCTGAATTTGCCAGGTTTAAGATAAAAAACCTAAGCAGGTTGGATCGTTGTCAGTGTTTGTATACGACCAAAGGAGCTAAAGTGCTCGACGTTGTGGTCATGGCATTTGTAGTGGTCTTTGTGAAATGGATAAAGTTGAGATATGCATTGAAAGTGGCCTGTACCATGATATGAAGCTGATCACTACTTAGTGTTGCTACACGAAAACGTTAGCAACTAAGTAGCTGGTCATACCAAAATGGGCAGTGTAATGTCATGTGTGAGAAGTACATTATAATGTGAAATATATATACATTAAAATCAAAGGTAATTGCATAAAAAAATGTATACGAACATTGCCTCAGAGGTGGCATAATACCAAAGAACTGTTCAAAAATGCTACACAATTGTTAGCTAAGAACAGGTGGTTATGCCACGTGAGACAAATACTAAAAATTAACGTAAAGTTTAAAAAAAATTTTATAGTTAAATGTTAATGTTTAAAAAAAATTAATTACGCGTTATACAAAGCAGGTTGAGATTGTGGGCAGACGGAGCCTGAGACGTGTGTAGAAGGTTGAACGCTCTCAGGATCAGGTGGTTCGATAAACGGTTTTAACCTGTCTATGCTTACTGATGTCGGTGTAGCGCCTTGCATAATGATGAAGTATTTTGGCTGTTTTAGTAAAATCGGGTAAGGACCGCGATACTTGGGTTGTAGTGGTGCAACAGCAGTATTGTTGCGAACGAGTACTCTCTTGCAGCTGTGGAGCTGTGGGTGAACGAAGACTGGACGAGGCGTGTGTCTCGGCTGCTGTTCGGACATGTTACCGAAATGAAGTCGAAGGCGGGTAGCTTCGTTTTGTGGGTCATCTTGTGCCGGTAGTAGACGTGGGAGCTGACTAGGCAGGCGTAGATCCATGCCATACAAGAGTTGTGACGCAGACGTTTTAATGGATTCTCGAGTACGAGAACGCATGGCCAGCAGAACTAAAGGTAGTGCATCGACCCAGTTGCCATTAATGGACGAGGATGCTAAAGCTGCTTTGAGTTCCCTATGCATTCTCTCTACCATGCCATTAGCTTGGGGATGGTAGGCAGTCGTCTGGCGTAAGATGCATCCCATGTACCGCAAGGTGGTTTTGAAACGATCAGATGAGAAACAAGTGCCTCTGTCCGTGATGACCTCATTGGGAACACCGTAATTGGATATCCATGCAGAGATAAAACCGTTAGTTACTTCGTCTGCAGAAATGGTGCCAAGAGGTAATGCCGCAGGCCACCGTGTAAATCTATCGATCATAGTTAGAAGGTAGCTGAAACCTTGAACCTTTGTCAGATGAACTATGTCGATGTGGACGATGGCTAGGCGAGAAGTAGACCGAAAATGTTGCAACCTAGAACGAGTGTGTCGTGTGATCTTGTTTTTCTGACAAATTGCACACTCTGAGACCCATCGTTTAACATTCTGCCTAAGTCTATGACCCCAGAAACGATCTGTAAGAAGTCGGACAGTCGCTTGGCTTCCTGGGTGAGAAATTGAGTGAATTGAATCGAAAACCTTCCTCTGAAGGCTGGTCGGCAGAACTGGCTTGTTGGGCTGCGTACCCGTGAAGTAAACAATTGGAAAGCCTTCCCACAGACGGCATATGAACTTGGTTGGGTGACGGGCTATTGATCTTTGAATGTGAATGTCACCGCGTTGTTCAGTTCGCAGGAGAGTTGGCGTTAGTGCAGGTTCACTGAGTGCCACGGAGTTGACAGTGAATGGTGACGGCGAAGGTGGTTGTAGAGAGACGTCTGGCCTAGACAGGGCATCTGCAATGAAGTTCTGTTTGCCCTTCACGTGAAAGACGTCAAATTGCCATTCGCTTAGACGAGAAAGCTGTCTTTCCACTCTGGCAGGGTACTTGGCGATAGATGAAGTTGCGTTTCGAAGTGCGCTAACTAGTGGTGCGTGATCTGTGAAAACAACAAATCTGCTACTGCCAATGATGCTGATAAAATGGCGCACTGCGTCGTGGATGGCGAGAAGTTCACGGCCGAAAGTGTCGTACCTCGTTTCTACTGGTTGGAGAGTACGCGAGTAGAAACTGATAGGCTTCCGAACTCCGTCGATCTCTTGTTCCAAAGTGGCTCCAATAGCGAATTCAGAAGCATCTGTCGTGAGTAGAAATGGCTTTTCGAAATCTGGATGCGTTAGCATTGTGGCATTTGCTAACGAGTTGATGGCAAGTCGAAGTAATTCCTCGTCTTCGGATGACCAAGCAATGATGGAATTCTTGCTAAGTCCTTTTCGGTTCCGCAGGTGCCTGCACAAAGGATAAAGTTGTTTTGAAAGGCCTGGAAGAAACTTGCGATAATAGTTTAGTACTCCCAGGATTTTCTGCAAATCGCTCAAAGTCTTTGGTGACTTGATATTCTTGATTGAATTCGTCTTTGACGGCAACGGTTGAATACCTTGGGCCGTGATACGATGCCCTAAGAAGTCGACGGATGAAGTTGCAATCTGCGTCTTGTCACAGTTGATCTTGAGTCCGTGGTTGGATAAGCGTGAAAGGACATTTCGTAGATGTTTCGCATGAGATTCTAGATCTGGACTGAATACCATAATGTCATCGAGATATGACATACAATAAGCAGAGTCGTCGCGAAGTATGTTGTCTATGAATCTTTGAAATGTCTGAGTAGCACACTTAAGTCCAAAAGGCATGTAAAGATATTCAAAAAGGCCAAATGGAGTGATGACTGCAGTTTTCTCGATATCCTCTGGTGCTACCGGTATGTGATGGTACGCTTGTCTGAGGTCAATCACTGAGAAGAAATTGCTGCCGTTGAGTTTTTCAAGTAACGTGTTGATATTTGGAATAGGATATGCATCAGATTTTGTCACTGAATTTAGCTTACGGTAGTCTCCACAGGCTCTGTACGATCCGTTTGATTTTGAGACTAAGTGCAGTGGTGACGCCCATGAACTTTTCGATGGTCTGATGATTCCCTCTTCCAAAAGCCTTGAGAATTCTTCTTGGGCAGCTTTCAGCTTAGCAGGAGCCAGTGGTCGCTTCTTTAGTGCAATAGGTTGTCCTTCTGTGACGATATGATGCATCGTGTTGGAGACTCGCAGATCGGATTTGTTAAGATCAAAAAGCGATTTGTATTTTCGAAGAGCTGCTGATATCTCTGCTGAATGATGCACTGGGGTTGGCTGAATGACCTGTAACTCCAAACGCTCGGAGGCAAGTGTCCAAAAGCTTTGTTCAAGTCCGGTGGAAGGGTCGATGATCTTTTGATTGGCAAGATCAACAATGAGCCGAAATTTTAGAAGGAAATCAAGGCCTATTATATTATGTGAGACCTTGGCAATGATGAAGTTGTGGGAAAATTCACGTCGTAGACCTATGTTGAGTGTGCGGTATTGGCAGCCATAAGTTGGTATGGGCTCGCCTGTAGCTGTTGCGAGAAGAACGCCTAGCGACATCTCGGCCATTGAATCACCTTTGAGAACTGAGACTGCCGCACCTGTGTCTACGATGTACTCTTCGCCAGTTTTGAAATCAAGAAGGTGCAGAAGTTCGTTTGGCTGTTTGGCCGGGTCATGCAAACAAGTAGGCTGGTGATTGCAACCGGCATTGTCTGTTCGGTTCTCTATGTGAAAAATTCGTCGTGGACGAAAAGAGTCGACAGGGATGTCGGATTGTAGTTGGCTTCTTCCCTGTCGCGCCGTTGATGCTGTTGATGTGCAGAAAGTACGGTCTTCTACTTCCTGCGCCAGACGTTTCCCGATGCTGATGCACCCTTGTACCTGCGGTCTGTTGTCCTTTCCGTCAGCTGTGGAAATTGGCACTCATTCGGAAATTCTTCGGAACGACAAAGACAAACTTGGCAAGCATAAAAAACTTCTGGTGGTTATAACACCAGTTCTTTGGAGCATATTTATTAAATGATTGCGGAGATCTCGATCGCCGCCTACCATTATAATTTGACTTGGAAACGAATTTTGGTCGAGCATTCACATGATTTATCTCCGATTTGGTAATGGCCAGTCCTTCTAGAAGTTTGGCCATGTTCGCCACTGTTCTCTCTAAGGAGGAGATTCTATCATCTTGCGGGGGTGAAGAAAAGGATGATGGATTCACTTTGGGTTCCAAAACCCTATATTCTAACTCACATCTCTCAGATAAGTCATCTATAGAGAGAGTGTTGGGGAGCTGTCTGGCAAAGAGTTTTAATGTTTGGGGAAGATTGTTAATAAAAACAACCTTAGCCTCATGGTCAGAAATGTTGGTTTTATACCAACGTTTCCGTAATTCCCTCAGTATTTCTATGGGGCCAAGATTTGGCATATCTAACTGCGCATATTTGTTTATTATCTGCTCAGTTTCAGTGGGTCCAAGCAAGGATTCTACCTCGTTTTGTAGGCCAAAAATGGGATTAGGTAGCTTCCTAATGGCCTCAAGCTTAGGATAAATCCGTCGCTGCAATTCAGAAGGTAGTTTAGCAAAAACCTTTGACAGTTTTTGATGACTGTCATAATCAGGAAACGGGGAGAAAGCGGAGTCTACGCGCATAAAGAATAGCTCACTATCTCCATCCCAAACAGGAACATCAATATCTAAAATTGGACCTGACATTTTAACAATCTTACGGGATCTTAAAAGCATAAATTTATAAGCAATATGAAAATGTATATATAAATGTATAAATATATAACGAAACGCTTACCCACAAACAGCTTCCACTGTTGCTTGATATTGTCCAGTACAAAAGGAAAAAACGAACAGAGGCCCCGATGGCCTTTGATGACAATGTATTATTATTTCAACACAGAACAGCGTCACTCCTTCCAAAAATTGAAATTGTCCTGTAGGGAAGACGAACAGAGGCCCCGTTGGCCTTTAGTGCCAATGAATTATTATTTTCAACAGCAAGAATAACACACTGCTTCCAAAATTTGAAATTTTCCTTTAGGGAAGACGAACAGAGGCCTCGTTAGCCTTTGAATGCTCACACCACAAATTCACGAATATATACCCAACAAAATTTTAGAAAAGCCAGGATCAATCTATTATTATATCCTCCAATACACACCACGATATATATATATATATATACCCAAAAAATTCAACAGATGACCACGATTTATCCCAAATAAATGAAAAAGGAAGTCAATTTTATTTATACCAAAAAAATCAGAACAATAATCACTATCCTGGCGCGGTCGCCAATTTTGTAAACGCCCCGGCTTCAAGTAAATGCCGTACGACGTTACAAACTCGGTTAAGGTGCTCTGAATAGAGATTAGTTGCTGATATGGGGGCCCTTAAGAGGGCCAGGTAATACGTTCGCTTGAAGTCTTCCGAAGTGAAGATGTCCTAGAGCCTTGGGTGGACTCTGGTTGAGTTTTGGCTCCCGTGGTTGAGCTGTGATCGCGTTGTGTATGGTGTCATGCAGGTCCTGCACTCAATTGGCTCGTCTCTCTGGTATCTCGCATCAAGACGAGTAGGGATTGACAACCGGTAAAGTGCAATATGCGCTGACAGCCGATCGAGCAAATACGCGAAGCAGGTAGAATGCAAATGCCACAACTGACTTGCATGGTAAATTACCGTGCTTAAATAGCATGCAATGTGTGCTTGCATACTATTGGTTAAACGTCGTTTAACGTGGTTAAACGGCAATTTGCTTTTTTCTCATTGGTGCAACGTAAATAGATTTGAATTTTATTTACGCAATATGTCACCGATTGATTTGTGTCGTTACAATATTAAACGATTATTAAACAGTTAAACGCTCGGCATCGAAAGACCCAAACGGACGGCGGCGAACTCTCGTAAGAAATTTAGTATCATAAAAAATCAACTGTTCCGTATGTCCAAAAACTCAAATATAAAATTCGCTGTCTCCAGCTTTCTGACATCTATCCGTGTTATCTTGTAAATTTATATTTCATTTCCACTTCATCTGCTGAGATGTACGAAAATGGCGACACTGAGTATCTACATTGGTTTAAATTTCGTCGGATTCAGTTATTAAGGCAATCAAATACATAAAATCTAAGCACCTATTTAATGAATATGATGTCTCCGTTAGGAATATTGCTACTCTAGTTTAGAAGCACTTTACTGTGATAGTTGATGTCAACAACAAAGGTCACGAAACTTCCTGCCTTTAATGAAAGTTGCTCAATTGAATGGTCTCACTTATATAAAAAATGGCATACTATCAAACATCTCATTCAAACATATTTGCAAATAGCTATCGTCCAGACTTCAATTGTAAAACTTATTTATATGTGCCGAAAGCTGAAAAAGTTAATGGTCGTGACTGCATAGACAATGTGTAGCTGACATTTCCAGTAATGTTCAATGTACGATGGACAAATATAGATCAGAGCCACATATCTAATTCTGCTTTCCATATATATGCAATGATGTTTGTTCATCGTTAGTCAGCTTTTCGACGTAATCTCATGATGATTATTGAAGCTCGAAACGCGTTAGCATGTGTGGCTGACGGTAGTTATTGAATGTTGTTTGACGAATGGTAAAATACAATGGGACTGTCGATAATTTCAAGCTCGCAATCTTGTTTTAATGAATTGTAACCATCACACGCGCAAGCGTTGATTTTACGATAATATTACCTATATATTTGGCAAAAGCCACAAAAAAATAATATTCGTAACTGTGCAGCCGGCATTGCCAGTCAAGTACAAATTACACAAGTTTATTAAAAGCATATCTAAATTTGCTATCCATATATATGCATTACCAATGGTTACTCGTTGGTCAATTTTCCATCGTATTCTGTTGATGATCACGAAATGTCAAAACGCGTCAACACGCGTGACTGACGTTGTTCGACGAATTGTTAAATACAATAAGATTGGTGTTTACTTCCAGCTCGCTAACATGATTTAAATAATTGTTACCACCACGCAGACAATCATTGATTACTTAAATTAAACGAACATTGGTTGCGGCAGGATAGCTCAGTGGTTAGAGCACCAGATTCCGAAGCAGACGTGCCCAGGTTCGAGTCCTGTCCGCGGCAAATTCAGGCCAGTACATGATGAGTTCCCAATAAGGACAAAACCGGTCTATTGGATGAATTGCCTTTTCTACACTATACAATTCATGCGGCAGAATGGCTCAGTGGTTAGAGCACCAGATTCCGAAGCAGACGTGCCCAGGTTCGAGTCCTGTCCGCGGCAAATTCAGGCCAGTACATGATGGGTTCCCAATAAGGACGAAACCCGTCTATTGGATGAATTGCCTTTTCTACACTATACAATTCTTGCGGCAGAAAGGCTCAGTGGTCAGAGCACCAGATTCCGAAGCAGACGTGCCCAGGTTCGAGCCCTGTCCGCGGCAAATTCTGGCCAGTACATGATGGGTTCCCAATAAGGACGAAACCGGTCTACTAGATGAATTGCCTTTTCTACACTATACAACTCTTAGTTTATACTGACATATGTAAGTAATTAATGGGTCAGGTGTTTATATCAAGATCGCAACCTTGATTATAATAAAAGTTTTAATATAATGTTTCAATGTAGTTTTTGGTAAGTAAAACAGACACACATGCGAGCTTTGCTATTGCAGTTTAACATTGATTTTCCAGCAATAAGCTCATTCGTTCATTAAATGGGATATACCTTAGCCACGTCTTTCATGCTAACTGTCTTCTTATTAGTAGCAGCCGGATCAACGACCATTAATTTTTGATATTGAGTAAAATGTTAGGAAACGAATGGGTATCCAATGAGTACGAGACGTGTGCTCATAACATACTACATGTCATAAATCTTAAGTTTAGGCAAGGAAAACGCTTCACTGTTATCGAACTGACGAACAACCGTACATAAACATATATTTATGATACTCCACTGTTGCATCACTACCCACTTCTTAAGAATAAATCGAATATGTTAGTTGTAAACAAAAAAAATTTAATGTCGCTGGATATTGTTTAATTAGAAAGTATATAATAAAAAAACACGAAATTAAGCTAACTAAAACCTCCATTCAACATATCAAATGGAAAAAGCGGACTGAAAAAGCGAAGCTTTAAACGAAATGTAACTTTATACGCCACTTTCCTTCATAGATTAGTCTTCTCTTTTTTCTAAAATAAGCAACAAAAGGAATAGATGACCAAGTAATAATTAATTGCATTTAATGCGTAATAAGATCGCCACTAATTAAGATCCGATGGCATATGTTGTGATTAGCACATAGACCGTTGGCTGTATTACGAAAACGTTCTACACAGACAAACAATAACGAGGCAGACTTAATTTATTTTACGTGACACTCTCTATTCCTTTTGATTAATCAAGAACTACGATGTACACGCATACCCCGTCCTGGTAGATAAACTTACTCTATTTTTTCAATTTGATTTTCGATTTAAGCTGACTCTTTTTGATCATATCCAGGATTGTCAGGCTTGGTTTGTATAATTTCACTCATAGTTTGGCAAAACTTTGAATAGTCACAATTTCTAGTTGTAGTATGTGTCTGCCACATTCAAATATGGGTTTCGACAGATTTTTTTACTCTGAAAGCTTCAAAACGTCGTGTACTATCCACGACAACTTTGGGATATCAATTATTGCCGACTGGCAATCGTGGATATGATAATTTTAATGGTACCTCTGCGAAACAACATTCGGCATCTGCCCACCTTGTTCATTACACCAATCTCGTGTTGAATGAGAGAAGGATGCTCGACTAAGCAATCGAACAGAAAACCTACGCAATATTAGTTTGATTTAACGCTGCTGGTGAAGAATTATTTGCTTGTCTAAAAGTAGCATTTATTGTGCTCCCCTAAGAGACAGTTAAACATGTCAGTTTTATTATTCTCTGATGGTAAACAATATTGGCTACGCTTCTTAAACTATGGTGATTGAATGCCTTTAGACGTCCGAAATTTCGATTTTATAGGACTACGTTTTAGTTTCGTGTGTTAAAGCTACATGTACAAATGGATTAAAATACTCTAGTTTCTCCATAAACGATGAAGGTGGGTGTAAGTTACTCTTGCTTTCGCGATTTCCACAAGAACCGCATCACGCATATCAACTTTGTTATTGGTACAGCTCCCCAGAGATGTAAACTGGGAAACTAAGTTCAAATGTTCACCTGAATCCGCATGATTGAATTTAGTAATATGAGATTGTATAGAAATATCTTAAATTTAAATGGTGCGAACTCCATACAGAAAAACTGAATGACGACAGTTAATTTATTCAATGTAATCTGAGCAGAATCTCGGCATACGAATAATAATGCAGTATCAACTAATCTAGCGACTGGTAGATCTTTGACGTCTGCACGCTGAATATAGGGCAGAGTAAAGTTCATAGTGACATCTATTGCTAAAGGAATAGAAATGATTATTTTTATTCGTATTATTTATAAAAGACAATAGAAGCAAATAAAAGGTTTTAAGTAAAAACACATACATAGATTGTGAAGATACGTGAATATAATGTAGAATATATTTTGTTCCTATTTAATTGAGCTGTTAAAATCGATCGTAAATTTATCAATTAAAATTTTATTTACTTATTTTTGCGTTTGCTTACCATATTTTATAATACCAACTACAAAAATTTTTACACCATTTGCTACAATTGTGCTCAGTATTGGACCTAAAGATATTTCTGCTGATTTAGCGTTCATTATATTCTTTCAAGATTTGGTTTAAAATTGCTCTTATCTTATAATTTGAAGTTGAATATTTGCTCTCATTTATTTTATGTTCTTTAAATCAAGTTTGCGAGATTGAATTAAACACCAATCCCATTGTATTTAGCCAGTCGTCGAACAACATAACAAAACTACTGCCATCCGCAAATGCACTGACGCGTTTCGATCTTCCATGATCACCAACAGAGTACAGACGGTGAACTGACCATCGAGGACTCAAACTGAATATATATGGTAAATCCAGATAGATGCGCGACTCTCACCTCTTAGCAGTCTCGTAATCATACATACATTCATATGTATATGTATGGCCAAAACAGTTACCGCCCGTGATTGTACCAGTGTTGGTTATGTCCAATCAAGTTCAATGTATGCGTGACTGCTAGAGCTGAGAGACGCATATCCAAATGTGATTTCCATATATATTCAATGCGGTTCGATCCTAGATAGTCAGTTTGCCATCGTAATCTGATGATGGTCATGGAAGGTCGAAACGCGTCAGTGCGTTGCTGCTGGCGGTAGTTTTGCTATGTTTTTCGACGACTGGTTAAATACAATGGGATTGGTATTTCCTTCAAGCTCGCAAACTTGATTTAAAGAATTGTTACCACCATCCGCGAAATCACTCATTGTGAAATAATATTGCCTTATATATGTATATGTGGCGAAAAGCCGCAAATATATATATATATATATATATATATATATATATATATATATATATATATACCATAAAACAATAATTGATTGCGAGCTTCTGAATTAAAACACTAATCCCATCGTATATACCCAGTCGTCGAACAAATATAATAAAGTATGTATTAGTGCCGCGAACCTAGTAACAAATTAGCCCTAGCTGTGACCAGAAGAATAAACCAAAGACAACATGAACGGAAAGTATAATCTCATGCACATTCGTTTCGTGCTTACTGGCGAACCATCAGTAGGAGCCGGTATTACGCCCTTTAACCACTATATATTTTGGTCAAGAATGTGGGATAATAGGACGGTACAATCTCCTAGATAATGTGTAAACCTCCAATAGTGAAGCTAACATCATATAAAGTCTACGACAATGCGACTTCTACGCTAACTCACACTATATAATATATATACCGAGTCTGTAAAGGATAATAACGCTATGGCTATTGTGTTACTAACCAACATCAACAAACAGTATTTAACTGTTATATATTGAATTTAATGATGTCATGCTTACCGCCAAATGTGATAATTGATATCGATTAAGGCCAGAATGTATGGATTTACTGGAGTAACAGGTGTTCAGGAAATTTCAATTTCAATATTAAGTGAACTAGTTAGTCATAATTAAAACATATCTTAGCTTCATGATCCGAAAAATTGATTGTTAGTACCAACGTTTTCGCAATTCACTTAAAATCTCAATAGGGGATGTTCTGATAGTCTTACTGCGCCTATCTTATTTATTATCTGCTCAGTTTCAGTGGGACCCTGCAAGGATTCCGCTTCATTTTGTGAGGCCCAAAATGGGATTGGTAGTTTCCTAATGCCGTAAACTTCGGATAAATCCATCTATACAATTCTGAAGGTAGTTTTGCGAAAGGCTTTGGCAGTTTTGATGACTGTAATAATCTGGAAACGGGGAGAGAGCAGAGTTTACGGGCATAAATTATAATTTGCCATCTCCATCCAATACATGAACATCAATATATAAAATTGGACCTGGCATTCTAACAAACTTACGGAATTTTAAAAGCATAAATGTATAAACAAAGTAAATTGTATAAAACGACGTAAAAATTTAAGGTATATGTGCCATATAAAATTTAAAACTAATAACGAAGCGCTTACCAAAATCTGCTACCACAGTTGAAACTGAAGAGATGAACTTGGACGCACGCAGAAAACTGACGAAATCTGTTTCCCGAAATCCGAATCCAAAGCCGTATGAAGTTTTCTTTGATTTAACATTGTATATGTGCTTTCACAAAAGCACAAATCGGCTTCAACAGTTTTGCGCGATTTACTGACTAAATCCACAGCTTGGCACAGTTTGTTCGTAGGAGAGAGAAATTTTGAACGACAGAAAACTTTCCCTCCAAACAAACTGCTTCCCAACAAAAAAATACCTAGAAGACCTTGACTTAAGAAAGATTCACAACCAGGGTGTAAAAAAGGTGGTTATGTGTGCTAACGTCGATTTACTGTATTCCCACGATAATAAATATAAAAGGAAAACAGTTTATTGTGCTAAAAGTTTTGTGATATAAAACAAGTCTAGAAACAGTTCTGTTCTCAGTATCCTGGCGTGGTAAATGCCGTGCGCCGTTACAAAAGAGGTCAAGAGCCGTTAAGTCTGAGCTACGGTTACTGTTGGAGGCCCTTATTTGGACTGGTGATTGCGTTCACCGGCAAATCCTGAGAACGTTAGGTAGTGTAGCAGTGTCTAGAAGTACTCCTAGACACTTGAGGCCGGCTCTGGTTGACTGGCTGGTGTTCCTTCGTTGATGGCGTCGAAGAGGCTAGTGTGAAGGCTCAGAATTGTCTTGTTGAAGATCTGCGGCAACACCGTGGTGACTGGCACACGTAGAGGTCCAATAAATAGATGATCGATTCGTATGACTAGTTGTGCAGCAACAAGATTGGCGTGACTAATATCCCAGTAACTAGGAGACAGCGTAACGGTCAGTCCAGAAGTCATCGTAGGACAAATAGTCAATATGTACGTAGAGACAAGACAAGCTCGCACCCAGGTAGATGTCAGAGCCGCGAAAAGCATGGTAAATGCACTTGCTTCATAAGTGAACAAATTTTTAACTAAATAATTGAATAAATACTTATTCTCCGTTGCAAACACAATATAGGTGTTATATATTTAATTAAATGATGTAATGATTACCTAGAAATGTGATATCTGACATCGATCAAGTTCAGAATTTTTGGCTTTACGTGAGTAACTGTTGTCCAGAAATAGTTTTAATTCTCAATTTTGGTGAGCTATAGCATACACTGAAGACCATCGTTTTGTTATCATGAACAGTCGCGGCAACGATAGTGTTAAATTTACCCCACATTTTATTACTCTGTGTTTAATTTATAATTATTATAAAATATTATAGTATTTGTAGCTTTTTGGGGCTAGGTATGTATATATATACTATATATATATATATATATATATATATATATATATATATATATATATATACTCTCAATATAAGTGGGTAAGATGTAAATTCTTATTTTCGGAAGTCTTTATATATGGTTTTCTTCACTAGCTTCTGCTATACACAAATTCGTGTTGAAATTGTACCATCCTTTTACTTACGTTCTGACAAAATACACGATTGTGCTGGGAGCTAATATTTCTTATGAGTCGACATTAAGCAGATTACGAATGTACACGAGATTATACTTATAATAATATTAATAGGACTAATTTTTACTAGGTGCCCAACATCTAATACATAATAGTTCTTAATTTTTCCGTCGGATTTTGCATTTTTGGCGTCATGTCCTGTTACTCCATACGATTAAAGGTAAGTGTCAAAAAACTTTGCTCAATTTCGGTGAAAGTATTGATGATCTTTCGACTAATAAGATAAACTTGAGCAACCATAAGTTAAAATGCGATTCCCTTTAGCTGTTTCAAGTGAAACACCTAGAGACATCTCGGTCATTGTATCACCCTTCAAAACAGAAACTGCTGCTCCTGTTTCCCTAATGAATGCTTCGACTGTGCACAGAAATTCAGTGGATTGCCTGAACGGGCCATATAGACAAAATGGGCTGATCATTGCAAATGACATTATCGGTTTTAGCTCTCTTCGTGGCATATCCCGCGTGGACGAAAGTAGCCATCACAAACATTAGTAATAGGCGTTTGTAGGTTTAATTCTCTTTCGCGTGAAGTATAGAATCTGTTGGTGTTTTGTTAATTCCGGACATTTAAAGGAAACTGGCATCCATTTCTAAATTCTAAGAACGATGTAGGCAATTTAGTCAATTATATAAATACTTTTGGTGATTACAGCACCAATATATTGTAAAAATTATACTGAAAGATTGAGTGGATTTCGATTGTTGTTTATACTAATTTGGATGGTATTTATCCGCAATTTTATTAGCATTTGTTTTGTCTGTGACGTATGTTTCAAGGATTTTATTCGAATCAGAAACAGATCTCTCCAATGATGATAGCTTAACGTCATCATAAGTGGGACCGGCGGATCGGCGCTGAGCTAACTTAGAAAAGAGGATAATCATGTTTGAATGTGATTTACAGTACATTAAAATGCATAAAGGGACTTAAATATTTATTAAAAATCTTTAAAACCTACGTGCTCTATCAAATTTAAATTCTAATAACGAAGCGCTTGCCAATATCTTCTTCCATTATTTAAGCACAAATTGAGCGAAGAATATGATTCAAAAGCACGTAGGCGAAAACTTTTTTTGACCGATTGAAAAAAAGAAGGCTTTGACTCAGAACCATTGAAAAATTAAGCAGAAATGAAAAGGCAGATTGATCCGGTGACAAAATGTGCCTATTAGTTTTGCTGCCGTCGGTTATTTGATGTACAACCAAGATTGCGATCCAGAAACAAAAATTCTAACATAAAAAGTTTGCTTAATTATCTGTCTTAACAAAGCATGTAGTAACAGTAGCACCACTCTCCGATCCTGGAGCGGTCGCCAAATTTTAATGCCGTGCAACGTTACTAGGAAGACCAAAATAAAAAAATAAGCAGTTTCTGTGGGTAGCCCTTAAGAGGGCCAGGAAAGATTTCACCGGCAAAAGCCGTGCGAATTTATGAGTATTTTCAGCGTGTGGGTGCACAGAAGTTCTTCTAGACACTTGTCCTTTTTTTCTGTTAGTTAGCTAGTGATCCTCTAAGTAGATGCAAATGAATAAGTTGATTTGTCGAAGCTGGATTTTTTACTAGCTATACAATTACCTAGACTTGTCTTATTAATGATCTACGGCAACATCGAAGTGCCTGGCATAAGTGGAAATCCGCTTAGAATAAAAGAGAATAGAATAGAATATCTTTATCTGAATTCAAACCTCACACGTTCCATCAAATAGATAATAATATTAGAAAATGTACAATATATAAAATTATCTCGTCACAAATATGTCCAAATAGTCTGATATCGATAAGTAAATCTCACTAGGTTTGATATACGATATATCAACATCACAAAATTCAGCAGTAATATAACTTCAATCGTTATATCAATTTTAATAAGCTTTTATGATAAAGTAAAAAACGGTCTTTTTAATTAATCGTATTTGTACAATAATTGATTATATAAATAATTATAGCTTCATCATCGAAATTCACGGACCTGACAATTGGAAAAATTCATGTTTGATTCGAGTGTAAAATTATATAAAAAGGAGAACATTGGCTAGCAATTAATTATTTGTAATTTTGACCAATATGATGCTATAATGCATAGTAATTCATTTGAATAATACATAATGTAGAAATAAAAATTTCAAGAAGGTATGTTGCTGAGCATATTTATCCTTGTCTTTTATTCAACTACGAGAAAGTATTATCACAATCAAAATTTAAAAAATCAGTAGGATTGTAACTTATTTCAAGCACAGTACATAAAAATTTAAAAGATATCTCAGATGGAGGCGTTTCTCTAAGCGTCTTTGGCAAATGATTGTAAATTTTGTAAGTTTTTGAAAACGAATATATCTTCCCCGCCAAAAATTTCTCACTGTAACAGCAGAGACCACCATATGTCCAGATCCATTTCCAACTTCATTAATTTTTCTTATTGTATTCATATCGCCTCCAGTCCACAGATTTGTATGGAATACTTTTATAAAATCACCAACATCAGGCCAGTATACACAGCACAATTCTCACAATAGTAGATTTAAGCAAATGTGGTAACCTCAATCCGAAACCGTTCTTTTTATATTTTATTTTGTTTGAAATACCAATGGTTTTACACAAGGAAATTGTCACAATAACTAAACTCAAAATATACATATGCATAGTGCACATGAAAGCCCTAACTCAACATATATATATATATATATATATATATATATATATACTGCAATTGCATGGACTTTGCAATCCTTACCTCAGTATAATTGCAGCTATCACAAATTCCCGCTATACATAATCTAATCTCATGTGTAGAATGTTGTATGGGAGAGAGAAAGTATCGAAAAATTTTGTAATGGCTGTACTGTTACGACGTCATGGTAATTAAAGTTAAAAATTTAAAACAGATAAAACGAGAAACTTGAATGTAATGTACTGTGTTTGATTGAAAGTGGGGAACTCTAATTTATGCAATCGCGTTTGAGGTATTGCACACCTAGTAACAAATTAGTTCAAATATGACAGAAATTTACCTAGATGGAAAGAGAGTGAATGTCAGAGCGGCGCTTAGGTCAAGAATAAAGAGAGAAAGGAAGAGATAATATGGAAAACCTAATGGTTTTCGCATTGCAAATTATGAAGCTGGCACTCCATAAAAATTCAAAGGATATTCGTCAGAAAAATATGATGCCGCAGTCGTCACACTTATGAACCAGTAAAAAAGGAAGAAAATGCAGATTTGTAGGCATTTGGAAAATACCTGGTTCTTTAATAATTTTTCTTTAATTTAAGGTTCTACCGAAATGTTTTATGTTTAAACTTTCATTCGTTTTGGATAAAGTATGCAAGACTCTTAAGCATGAGCTTCGTTTACAGTCAATAAAAATATCGATTAATAAACTAAACAAACGTAAATTTGAACTGATTTTAGATATGATTAAAATAAGATCTATATTCCTCGCAAAATTACATACGGTGGATTTTCAAAAAATTGAAGATTTTACAGACAATATGAGGGATAAAGAAATTAAAAAGTTTAGACAATGACATGAAAAGAAACTAGCAAACTTTGGAATTAATTGCCCCGTGAGAATTAAACGTCTAGTTAATTTATCAAAAATGTATCACAAGGAAGAGCAAAAGCAAATTCTTATTTTTGGACTTAATACTGCTATCCCTATTTATTCCGTACCTAGAAATGAGATAATTACGGAAACAGTAAATATTGCCCAGTTCCTCCCAGAGAAAGATAAAATTAGGTTTTAATGGGATGTGTCCAAAGCGATGTTAGAGTATAAAGAGGTGAGATGCAAGTCAAGATATGATCTGAAATGCTTAAGAGCGGAAATATTATCCAATAAAGTAATAGGCCTTAAGGCGGATAAAGGTGGTGGAACGGTTCTAATGAACCAGTCAGATTATCAAGATAAAGTATATGAACAATTAAATAATTTCGAGGTTTATAATAAAATAAATAAAGATCCATCGGAAAAGTTGCAAGGAGATGTTGAGGCTATAATCTATAGAACGATTGAGTCGGAGGAATTAGATCCAGGATTTGTGAATTCATTAATACAACGGGATAATGTCCCTCCGACTGCTTATGACCTACTTAAGATTCATAAACAGAGAAATTCTCTTCGATTAATGGTTAATGTCCAAAGCTCACCAACTTATAGGTTGTCTAAATTTCTATTCAACAGAATTAGAAAATATACTTATTTTTTCGATTATAATCTGAAGAACAAATATCATTTTATTGACATTATTAGCAGATACAATTTGATGGAGATTGGTAGAATGGCTATTCTGGATGTTTGGATCGATGTATACCAATGTCGCCGTACAAGCAGCATTAGAAAGTGTGAAACGTAGTTAAACTGAGTTTCCAGACGTAATAGAAGGTGCTGAAATGAAGTTAAGTAGACTTATGGAAATCTTTAATATTTCTTTCTTTAAATCAATTTTACAAGTTTGAAAGAAACACCGATCCCATTGTATTTAACCATTCGTCGAACAACGTAACAAAACTACTGCCAGCCGCAACGCACTGACGCGTTTCGTCCTTCTATGATCATCATCAGAGTACGACGGCAAACTGACTATCGAGGATAAAACGGCCTTGAATATATATGGAAATCTAAGTTAGATATGCGTCTCTTGCCTCTAGCAGTCTTGCATACATTGGACTTGACTTGAAATGACGGCTGTACAATTTCTATGCAGTCAGGAACATACACTGTTTGCAGCTTTTTCCACATATACATGCAAAGGCATTTCAATTTAACAACAATAGGTGGACACAAAAGGGGACACCTGCAACTTGTTTGTAAAATACATTTCTGAACATAAAGTAGGTGAAAGACATGCAAATATGTAAGATACAATTAAACAATAATTGATTGCGCGAGTGGTGGTAACAATTATTTAAATCAAGTTTTCGAGCTTGAAATAAACACTGATCCCATTGTACCTAACCAGTCGTCGAACAACATAACAAAACTACCGCCAGCCACAACGCACTGACGCGTTTCGACCTTCCAGGATCATCATCAGAGTACGACGCAAACTGACTATCGAGTATCATACAAATTATGGAAATCAAAGTTAGATCCTCGAAAGTCAGTTTGCTGTCGTAATCTGATGATGATCATGTCATACGTCGAATCTACCAGCTAACGGCCAATTTATTATATTACTTTCGGCTGGTTAATGGGATTAGTGCTTATTTCAAGCTTGCAAACTTGATTTAAAGAATTGTTACCACCACCCGCGCAATCAATTATTGTTAAATTGTATCTTAGATATTTGCATGTCTTCTACCTAATTTATGATCTGAAATGAATTTTATAAACAAGTTAAAGGTGTCCATTTTTGTGTCCACCTATATTGGATGGGCCATGCACTCGGATATCATCTGTGTTTATTATAAGTTTATCGTCCAGACGAGACTTAATTATGCTTAATGCTGCAATTAAATTGTTCATTGGAATAGTCAGTCCTTGAATCAACGTTTCTAACCCATCAGAAACCATTTGTAAATGTACCACACATGCTTTATTTTTACTCAATTATATATAGTATTTGGCATGCATAACGAGCGTCGATTTAATTAAACAAATTTACAAATATTAATTAATTTATTTTCACTTCGGCTCGGAGTCTGCTCTTATCATTGGGCTGACTGCTTCATCCTTATACGGGCGCTTCTGCGAGGAATTTTTGTTGAAATAATTTCCACCCTAGATAAAACTCTTTGTTCGTTCTTTGTCTTAAATTTGGCTATTGCCACATCTCCCCCTCCCCACAGAAATCAGCCAAGGCACCCTGCTTAAACGATCAAGTGCGACAGCTGGTGGTCCATCGGGCATGCTAACAAAAACTGTATTGTTCTCTGAGTCCACCCTTTCCACGAGATACATTGACAGCCAGCAGTGCCATGGGCTCGACCTTCGCGAACATGACATAGTCGCCGACATTTAGGCGTGTGCGTGTCGGTTGCCTTGCATAGCCTTGTCGCTGTGTGGTGCCAACATATTCAGTTAGCTGTTTTAGTCGCTCCTGAATATACGTTTTGGTGCAGCGCTCATGGGATCCTTGGATTACTGGTTCACCTGGCAGTTTTATGCGCCCTCCATAGACCATGTTCGTTGGAGCGAATCCTGTAGCTGTTGAGACTGTAAAGTGCATGGCCCGCACAACCAAATGTAATTTGTCTCTCCACGTTCTCGGGCACTCGTGACACCAACATCGCAGTACATCGTTCATCGTCTTATGTGCGAGCTCAGCCGTCGGTTTGGTTTGCAGGTTATAAGTGGCTGTGCGCGAATGCTTTATGTCAAGGTCTTTGCACTACTGATTAAATTCTGTCGACTCAAACTGTGCCACTTGGTCGGTAACAATATCTTGTGGTGCATCAAATCGACTGAGCCATCGCTCGTCCAAGTACGCTATATTTTTATCTGTTGTGATCTTCTTCAGTGGTACAAACTCGACCAAACGGGTAAACTTATCGACCATGGAAAACACATTGGACACCCTGCCGCGAGCTACCGGCAGTGGACCTAGCAGGTTGATATGCAGAAACTCGTTCCGTGCAGTAGCATTGAAAGCAATCTGAGTGAATTTTCTCCTTTTTGTGGCTTACAACGTTGGCATGTAGTGCAGTATTGACAATAGCTACGAATTTCTTTGGACATGCGAGGCCTATACAATCGTTACTGCAATGTCTCTATGAGCCGCCCGGTTTCGGGATATCCCAACGTTTCATGCAAATAAGCCATTAATCCTGTTCTTATCGATTCTGTCACAAACCATTGCACTGTTTGTCCTTCTTTTCGCACCAACAGGCCGTTCAGCAGGCTCAATGTTTTATATAGTGCAGGTACCACTGTTCTGTTTTTTAATTGATTGACTATTTCCCGGCACGTTGCATCATTTCCTTGTTATTCAGAGTCTTTTATAACCGGCAAAATCCGCACAGCGGAAATTTTGCTGAGCGCATCGTCTGCCACATTCTCGAACCCGGCTCTATGATAAATTGGTACATCGTATTCTTCCAGCTCTGCAATGGCTCGGTGTACACGTTTCTTCTCAATACACAGTGATCTCCAATGCACTAGCGCTTTGTGGTCGGCAAAGACGTCTACGTGTCCCCCGATGACAAAATATCTAAACTTTTGTAGCGCCAATTGTACGGCAAGTAATTTCTTTTCTGTGACAGTATAGTTCTGATCCGTCTTAGTGAGTGTGCGACTTATATATTGTAACACCGCTCCCATCCCAATATCTGACGCGTCTGTAACAATTGACATTACCTACCGGGAAAGTCAAAATAGTTGCATGTATTAATTTCTGCTTGCAAAGCATAAACTCTTCTTGAACCTCCTCCGTCCAACAAAACGATATCTTAGCACTAGCTAACTTAGACAAGGGTTGCTGCGTAACCGCCATCTCTGCGATATATTGTCTATAGAAATTCACCATACCAATAAACCGGCGCAATTGTTTTCTAGTAGTAGGTATCGGATAATCCTTGATAGACTGCAAATTAGAATCTAAGGTCATACATCCCTTTGCTGAGATTGAGTGCCCCAGGAACCGCACTTTCCGACCTATCTGAACCTTTTGTGGATTAAAGTGTAATCGCCATTCTACAGCTTTGGCCAACATTGGCAGCCTAATACGTAATTCGTGTTCAGTAGTGGCCCATATAATAACGTCGTCCACGTAAGCTGTTGCACAAGTTAAGTCAGACACGAACGAGTCCATCATTCTTTGGAAACTTTTCTGGGCGTTTTTAAGATCAAATATTACCCGGGTGAATTGGAAATAACCTTGGGGTACCTGTACCGCTAACTTCCATCGGTCTTCGGGCCGCACGCCTATTTGCCAAAATCCTTGTTTAAGTTCATGAACGGCAAACCATTCGCCTCCCACAAGTTGTAGGAACAGGTGAAGCGGAGCCGACGTGGGATACGGGTCAGGTTTAGTCACTGAGTTTAATCGCCGGAAATCAGCCACCGGTCGGAGCGAACCATCCTTTTTCGTACCGTAAGCCATCGGAGCTCGTAAAACAGATGATCGCGGTTCAAGAACGTCAAATTATATTATTTCTTGGGTTGCTCGAGTCGCTGCTGCTAATGTCTTTGGAGGAGCACCATATATATTTAGTGGCTCGTAACATTCATCTAGTTCTAGTCATTGTTTAAACTAGTCGAACATCGGCTCTGGACGTTCACTGCAATCAGGCAGTTGGAATATAACGTTATATTGAGTTTGCAGATTCTTCCACCAACCAGGCAGACAGCTGGTCTGCTCCTGCATCGTAGGGGACATATAGACATTATTTAATTTATTCTGTCATGCCTCGATATGCACATACGCATATTTTGACAGTCTATCGTCTTAACCCTTTTTCTAATGAAATCAAGTCCCAATAAGGTGGTTTGCGTATTCGCAACAACAAAGGACATCTGGTATATATTTTAATTCATTAACAATTTCGTGTCCCACTCGCCCACAGCCACCATCGATGCGCCCGATGCCTGACATAAACTTGCTCTCGTAGGTTTTACGTTGTTTAATGGCCAAGTCAGTGGTAATACCGACACATATATAATATATATAATAATATATAATGTTATAATATAATAATGTTATATATTTATTTAAGGTGGTATAAATATTGAAATACTAAATAAATCATTAGATTTAATTATCATATAAAGAGAAAAATAATTATATGTAACACCTGACTCCGCGTTGCAACTCAACGGAGTTCAATTTTGACAAATATAGTCCTCTTTAAGGTTACACAGGCTAATTTTTGTTTTGCACAAAAATTTCTCGTAACTGTGATTTTAGCAACAATCTCTGTTAGTTTCAAGCAGTTTTAGTTGAGATTTCTTGAACTGAAAATTTAATTTTAATTTATAGGGTTTTTTTAATAAAAAGAGACACCCGCGCGCAAGACACCGGTAACATGCAGTGAATTTATGTGACTTAACGCTCAAAGCCAGGATTTATATATTTTATGTGTTTATCCATTTGCACCTGACTATCAACCACTCTTCTAAAACATTCTGGATTTATATATTCTGTGTATTAAAAACCTTTATAAATTATTATTAAATATACTGCCAAGACATTCTGGATTTATATATTTTGTGCAATTTTTCATTCACACGAAACTATCTATCCTGCCGAACTAGTTTATTTGTTGCGTTTATTGTGACTACTCTTACACCGAGATAGTAACTTGTTTTGACTATATTGATAACTTTAAAAACCTAGCATACAGTGGATTATTATAACAACGCTCAAAACCTAGCATACAGTGGATTATTAAGATAATTTTCAAAATATAGCATACAGTGGATTACTATGATAACTCTCAAAACCTAGCATATAGTGGATTATTATAACGCTCAAAACCTAGCATACAGTGGATTATTATGATAACATTCAAAACCTAACATACAGTGGATTATTGTGACAACGCTCAAAACCTGGTTTTATATTTTGTGCTTATTGTGACTATTTTTTTTAAAGATTTTTAACTTTGCTATCAACATTGTAGCAACAAAGAAATGAGATTTAGACTGCGCTTTCTCACCTCACCCTTTGGAAAAGGGCCAGGGATTAATCATGAACGCAGATCGTAATAACATCTACCAGGCATATGTAGGAAGGCACAACCTCAATAGGAATAGACAACTAGCCCGCAGAACCTTTTACATTAACTACAAATCCTCCTACATAAAATATATATAAGAATAGAGATATATTTTACTCACACTTTTGCTTATATTTATAAATATGTTTTATACATATTTATATGTATATTATATATTTATATAAGGTGTGAATAACGTTAGAATGAATAATTATATTCAATATTCATAGTTAACAGCCCAATATATATATATATATATATATATATATATATATATATATATATATATATATATATATATATATAATTTTATTTATTTATTTATTTATATAAGGGTGTTATGATATTATATATATCATATATAATGAATTATTTTAGGTAGATTGACATATATTCATATGCACTTATTTCTGTGAGTTGTTTAACTTCGCAGCGTGCTTACTATTAATTTTGAAGACCATTCGTTTTTCTTTACTATCTCTTCCTTTCTCTCTTTATTCTTGAATAAAGCGTTGCTCTGACATTCACTCTCTTACAATCTAGGTAAATTTCTGTCATATTTGAATTATTTAGTTACTAGGTGCGCAATACCTAATACGCAATTGCATATTGTAGTTCTCACTTAAAATAAAACATTAACATTGACATTCAGACATTTGTTCTAACAGTTTTATATTTTTGACATTGATTACCGTGACACCGTTACAATACAGCTATAACGAAATTATTCGATATTTTCTCTCTCCTCTACAACATTTTGCACACGAGATGAGATTATGTACACCGGGAATTTGTGATAACTGCAATTATGCTGAGGTAAGGTTTGATCTGCTAATTGAAGATAGATGCGGATATATATATATATATATAATTGTTGAGTGAGGGCTTTCATGTACGCTATTACGCATGACTATGTGACTAGATGACACAGTGTCGTAAACGCACGTACAGTAGTCGGCGTAGATGGAAAATCAAAAGAGAAGGCGACAGCAATCAAACGTAGCGAGCAGTGCTGAAGTGTGGTAATTGCATCGTGCCCATATACATGTGCAGTCGCACGCAATTGGTCAACGGCAATGTTGCTTGCTTTAATTGGTAAAGCGTATTGAAATTTGAATTTAATTTTGGCAATATTTCGGCGAAATTGTCTCAGCCGCTACAATTGTATCAGATAAGATAAATTCGTCGACATATTGACAAAATCAAACTCAATTTAATCTAAATTGCTGTTTACCAATGGCGTGCGATTGCACATATATATAAGCACAATATATTTACAACGCCGTACACTTGACACTTCTTCTCTGCTCGATACGTGTGATTACTGTCGCTCTCTCCACTTGATAGTCTACCTACGCAGACTTCTAGACTTGCGATTACTACGCTGTGTCATCTCGTCGCTTAGACTTCAATCACGCCAATCTTCTTCAAAAAATAGTGTGACACTAGATTTTTATAACCTTAGTAGGTTTTTGATAAAACTAGGGATGAGAATAAACAGTAAAAAACAAAAGCATTAAAAAATAAATAATACAACAGAATCAAATTATGTTTATTTTCATGATGCTGAGATTAATGATGATTTTGAGATCAAATTTGAGAAATAAATTAAGGATTTACGCATACCTATTCAATTTACAGCTTGTGGCAGCCACCTTTAAGACAAATAATGAGCAAAAGGTCTTATCTAAGGCAGACATTATTTCAACAGAAATTCCTCGCAGAAGCGCCCGGATAAGAAGTAAGCAGGCAGCACAATGAGAAAGCAGGCGTTGAGCTGATGTGCACATATATTAATTAATGTGTAAATTTGTTTTATTAAATAGATTGTTGTTGTGCGTGCAAAATTCTATATATAATTGAGTAAAAATAAAGCATTTATGGCACAATTAAATATGTCTTCTGATGGGGTCGAAACGTTGATTCAGGCACTGGCGTCTCAAATGAAGAATTTAACGGACGAGTTAGGCATAATTAAGGCTCGTCTAGACGACACGTTAATAATAAATACCAACGACATTCAAGTTCGTGGAACATCAAACATAGGTGGACACAACACAGCTTCTGCTGAGAGACATATTTAAAGGATAGTAAGCAGTGCTAACATCAGATGGGCACTAATGAAAAAAATATATTACCGAACGATATAAAATTGCAAATATTTATAATTTGGATTAGATCGGTACTGGAATGTGCTGCCGCTACTTGGAATCCATTGAAAAATGGATTATCAAATAAGCTGGAAGCTATACAAAGAAAAGATTGAAATATATTACTCTTGTTTCCTGCACTATATATACCAGTAGATTACAATTTGTATCACTGCAAACTTTATGGTTTCGGAGAATGGGATATTGTGTAAAAGTTTGCCACTTGAACCAGTGGACTGGTGCCTACATGAATTCAACAAGCAAGATTTATGAAGTTGGAACTAGATCTGGACATTTGGCGGTCTCTCCTCTTGCGGTTGGAAATAATGCGGGAAAGTTATTTTATTTTTCGAAAATTTTCCAAAATTTGCAATCAATAGCCAAAGTGCTTAGAAAAACGCTTCCATCTATGATGCCTTTTAAATTTTTATGTACTGAACTAGAAAAAATCTACAATCCTGTTGATCTTTGTAATTTTGATTATGATAATACTTTCTCATGGTTGAATAAAAAATAAGGATGATTATTATTAGTAGCATACCTTCTTTAGATTTTTATATTCACGTTCTGTATTATTAAATTTGAATTGTTGTGCAGTTTATCATCAAGTTAGTCAACAATACATATAATCAATTGCTAGTCATGATTATCATTTTTTGCATAATGCTAAACTCGAATTATACATTAATTTTTCTTATTTCGATGATGAATTTACATCTAATTATATAATCGATTATTGTACAAATGTGATTAATTAATAAGACCGTTTGTTTTCCTACAATATAATTATTAGTACAGCCGAATATTCAGATGTTGATATATTGTACATTATACATTACGAAAATAAAGAGAACCACTTTTCTATATTAGACTAAATGCTCATATGTATGTGATGTGATATCTCTTTTTATATTGTGCATTTTTTCCAATATTCAATACATATTTGATGGAACATGTGTGGTTTTGAATCAGAATAAAGTTATATATATATATATATATATATATATATATATATATATATATATACATATATATGCGTACTGAACTTGAAAAAAATTACAATCTTACTGATTTAAAAAAATTAGATTATGATAATACTTTATCGTGGGTGAATAAAAGACAAGGATAAATGTGATCAGCAATATACCTCCTTGATATTTTTATTTCCACATTCCGTTTTATTAAATTGAAATTTTATGCATTATATCAGAATATTAGTCAACACTACTGATAGTCAATTGCTAGTTATGGTTCTCATTTTTGAATAACGTTACACTCGAATTAATCCTTAATTTTACCAATTATCACATATGTGACTTTCGATAATGAAACGATAATTATTTATATAATAAATTATTGTACAAATGCAATTAATTAAAAAGTTGATATAACGAATGAATTGATATTACTGCCGAATTTTCTGATGTTGTGTTATCGTATATCATAATAAGTAAGATTTGCTTATCTATATGAGACTAATTGGATATATTTTTCTGATGTGATACCTTTATATATTGCACATTTTCAAATAAATTAATCAATTTAATGGAACATGTACTGTTTGAATCTAAATTTAGATATTCTATTCTATTCTGTTCTATTTTATTCTATTATATTCTATTCTGTTCTATTCTATTCTATTCTATTCTATTCTATTCTATTCTATTCTATTCTATTCTATTCTATTCTATTCTATTCTATTCCATTCTATTCTATTCTATTCTATTCTATTCTATTCTATTCTATTCTATTCTATTCTATTCTATTCTATTCTATTCTATTCTATTCTATTCTACGCGCCATAGAAACTCTTCAATCCAATCCAACCTCACTCCTAATATATTAACAAAATCTATCTCTTTTCCAAAGCCACAAATGTATTCAACGCTCGTCCCGCGGAAATAAAGCTCCTATCTCAGCTCGAAATTAAAAAGGCGACTCACAATACATTTTAGTAACATTGTAACACGCGGCTCCGTGTTACAACCCAACGAAGGTCAATTTTTACAAAGGCTGTGCTCTTTAAGGTCAAATATTCTAACTCTGTCCTTAAACAATATTTCTCTTAGCTGCGATTTTAGGAACAATCTCTTTTAGTTTCAAGCAGTTTTAATCGATATTTCTTGAACTGCAATTTTATTTGTAATTAATAGTGTTTTTATAAATAGACAGAACCGCGCGCGATCCGAGAGGATCACGCGGTGGACTATTGTGTTAGTGAATTTATCGGATTATTCGTTACTATGAAAATGATTGATTGTTTACTATAAAAAACATTTGTGAGTTGTTTGTCATTTAAATCTTTAAACGGTTTACACAAAACATTTTACTTTATGAACATAAATAATTTTACTAGGCTCATATTATCATGTATCTTTAATCGTTTGACTACTCATTACAATCCAGACATTTGTGTAAGAATAACCAATTGTATGTAAAACATTTTCTTTATAAATATAAATCATTTTACTATGTTCATATTGTCATATTTTCAATCTTTTGACTATATTCATTCCGATCCAGACAATTGTTATAAACATTTCACTTTATAGACATAAATCACTTTTATTTTTGCCGTCTAGAAGACGGACAATTTTGACTAATTGTGAATGGTGTTTAGGATATAATTTTATGTTAGAATCTGTTTTTTTATTGCCGACCAACACA
>JAQBSW010003485.1:0-82620 GCA_029291075.1 Eudiplozoon nipponicum
GTAAGGAGAAAAGTGAAGGAAAATATGTAGAATCGAAAATTAAGGTTTCTGCATAGCTTGATTTCGCTTATCCACTTTTCATGACTTAGCAGATAAAACGACCTTTTTATCTTGCACGACTGCCGATGTAGAATAAATTAAGTATAGTTTGTATTGCTCAAAGTTATATGTGGTCTGTAAAAGAAAAATATCGCCTAATCCTGCTAGAGACGTTTTTCTATTCAGAGTTTACCTCTTTTATATAGTCTGTCAACAAAAGCTGAGCGCTATTTGCTCAGCCAGACGAACAAATATGCAAAACCTATTTAAAAAATATCTCAATTAAGGCTTCTTTCGTTGCAAAGAACAGTAGCTGTCGAAATGTAAATATTACGCTGTCCATGTTTTTTATGGGAAACTTAATTGCACTATGTTCCGTCAGTTCTACGTTTGAGCCGCACATCAAAAAATGCTAAAATATCATGCTCGTTTGGTTTTTCAATTTTAAATAAAATATTCTTACCTTTACTATGGAATTTAACAAGCAATTCTTCAGCATGTACACAGTTTTTACACACCAAAAATATATCTCTAGCAGAACAGTTGTCGTTTCATTGCGCTTAATAGTTCAGACTTATTTCGTTCCAACATGAACATAAGCAGCCGTGATCAAAGCCAAAACCAAATCCATCCTTTGACAAACTATCTGTTTGCATAGTTGACCATTGAAGATAAATTGAATATCTGAACAACAAAATTAGTTATCTTTCCAAAAGTCAAAGTAAAGACGTGCAGTTAGGCATTGCTCAATTATTGGCGTAACTGTATTCCGACAGATTTGGATGGTGTGCTTTTAATACTCGTATTATTAACGGTTGCCAGACATATTTTATAGCTAAGTAAAAACCTAGTACTATAATAAAATCCGCTGTGAATGATTTCGCATTAGATACGAAACCTCGGCCTATTCATTTACAGTACACAGGTGCAAAGGTAACAAAACGCATAAAAGGTAGATTACGTTCCGTTCGGGTGTTGAAATCTTTGGTATTTTATCAAGTTTTCATAACAAACACCACTGAACTTCTTCTACCTAGTGTAAAAGACAAAACGCCATTGAATTTAGCATTATTAATAATTGGAATTTTACCTGCGGAAGATGATTGAATTCACGCTTGTCAGAGTACATACGAACGCGGCTTGTGCAAAACAATATGTAGGCTGCAAAAAAATGATAACTAGACATATTTTGTCGTGTGAAAAATGCGAAATGCCAAAAAAGGTTTACAATTTGAATCAAGTCCAGGCGTGGAAGCACGCTTTATCATTTAGAGGCTATTGCAATGACTAAATACTGTTCATAACTCTGTGAACAAAAGAAAATTGTTCGTGTAAGCATGTATTGGGTGTTTCTAACCTAGTAACAAATAAGTTCATTTGTGACCAGAAGGATAGACCAAAGGCAGCATGAACGGAAAGTATAATCTCATGTACATTAGTTTCGTACTTACTGGCGACACATCAATAGGAGCCGACATTACGCTCTTTAACCACTATATATTTTGGTCAAGAATGTGGAACAATAGGACGGTACAATCTCCTAGACGAATGTGTAAACCTGCAATAGTGAGGCTAACATCATCTAAAGTCAACGACAATGCGACTTCAAAGTTAACTCACACTATATAATACATATTCTGAGTCTGTAAAGGATACTAACACTATGGCTATTGTGTCAGTAACCGATACCAATATTATTGTACCGAAAAGGTACATGGTACTAACACAATGGTTTCCGAGTCGGTACATGGTACCAACATGATGGAAATCAATTTATGCTATAGTTCACCGAAATTGAGAATTACAACAATTTCTGAACACCCGTTACTCCAGTAAATCCATACACTCTGGCCTTGATCGATATCAGTTATCACATTATCCCACATTCTTCACCCAAATATATAGTGGTTAAAGGGCGTAATACCGGCTCCTACTGATGAGTCGCCAGTAGGCACGAAACGAATGTGCATGAGATTATACTTTCCGTTCATGCTGCCTTTGGTTTATCCTTCTGGTCACAACTGATCTAATTTGTTACTAGGTACGCAACACCTAATACATACTTGCATTATTTAATTTGTTCGTGCATTGGAAGTACCATGTGCTATTTCCAGCCCCACACAATTTTGAGCTGAATTGTGTTTATTCTGTTTGAACTTTCAGAACTAATAACATTATATTGACTATCTATGTGGACTGTATTTACACGAAATACAATAAATTCTTGATTTCCATTTCTCCAAAATATCAGCTGATAGAGTGAAGTAAAAGCGCTTCTGTACAATGTATCATGTTTTTTTAAAACTCATATGTAGAAATAACACTTTTGCGTAGTCACTTCAAGGGCATTGCTCTTTAAAACAGAGTATTATGTTTCAAGTGATTCTGTTGGTCGCGTTCGACGAATGTGCTGGAAGCACGCAATACTCTCAGGAAAAGCAATGAGGTAGATAACTGGTGGGACTACCACATCTGCAGACAGTATTATTCTCGCCAACCTACCTTTAGTAGATACCATGCTGCTTTCGTTTGTCCAAAAGCAGTTTTTTTTAAAATACTTCGCCCCTTTAGTTTTCAAGCCATCAATTATACTGGAGATTAGTAAGCGGAAGATTGACCTGCATTTATATACGTATGGACAAGCAAAATTAGGCGCAACACAATTGTTCTCAAAGAATCACTGCACAATCTACACTCGTTTATTGCAAAGGTAAAATATCAGAAAAAGTAAAGCACATCTGGCTAGTCTAGCTATTCACCCTAAGCCTCAATTGAACAGTGGAATTTTAACTATATCAGAAACAGACAAGTTGAGTCCGGAAAAGCGAAAGAAAGGGGAAAGTTAAATTAGAATGCTGTTGAATGTTCGAACGTCACTTCATTTGACCAAAACAGAGTATCCAATTGGATAAACAGACACACAAGCAAACACACACACAGAAACAATGCGATACAAACTTGGTTAATTAAGTTATGAAAACAATTACCTTTTGCTCCAACATTAGACAGACAAGCACTTGAAGGCACTTCTCAACTCCCAAAGCCTCCATTGGACAGTGTAAATTGAACTCCATCAGAGACAAACGAGTCTTGTCGGGTAAAGCGAACAGCAGAGGAGGAGCAGTTGACTCTGGTTCTATTATTAACTGAACAAAAAAATTTTTTAAAAACCGAAAAATTAGCAAACTGACCAGCTAGATAGTTTCCACATGGGTACAGTTTAAAATTAAAATCCTGGTAAAAATCTTTCTTAACTCGACACATCGCGTGAATTTCTAGTCTCAATCAGTAACCAATTTGAAAAGACTCATATTTCGGATATAAACATAAGGAAAACGCTTTGAAGAGACGGCAAGCGCGGTTCGGCAATGCAAGTCAAATTTAAATGGCCAGCTCAAAACATAAATGCAGCCAGATATGCATCCTGTTTGAAAATAACTGGACACACGTTTGTACGAAACGACATCGCATATTGTATCCATTTGACAATGCGGGCACAATGAAAATTAAGCGGTGTGCGCAGTAAAAAGAAAAACATAGTTTATTTCCACGCTTTACCTTATTCGATTGATAAATTTGAATAGAAAGCATGGCCCGCAGCCAAATACCTTTCCCTGTCTGGCGACTGGCCGGCAAAGGGCAATCGTAATGACAGCGGTACACGTGAACCTTACAGGTAGTCAATTATGTCGGTAGCTAGGCTAATTTGCCGGGCTAAGATGCACTGTCGCTCAGTAAGTAAAGAGAACGTGTCCTGGCCAAATAGCCTGCGTACTATCGGTACATAAATCAAACAGTTTAGCTTACAATTCTTTAAATCAAGTTTGCGAGCTTGAAGTAAACACCAATCCCATTGTATTTAACCAGTCATCGAACAGCATAACAAAACAACCGCCAGTTGCAACGCACTGACGCGTTTCGACCTTCCATGATCATCATCAGAGTACGACGGCAAACTGAATATCGAGGATCAAACCGCATTGAATATATATGGAAATAAATTTTAAATATGCGGCTCTCACCTCTAGCAGTCTCGCATACATTGAACCTGAATTACAATATGCCCAAGCTGCTTTTGTCATAGTGTGGTCATGTAAAATAGCCTTTATTTTTCTGTTATATGGCTTTCGGCTCTACTGAGCTGATTGAATGTGTAGATGTTGAACTGTTAGTTAGGTAAACGCTATAACTTTCTACAAAAAATTCTGTATTTCAGAAATTACAAGCGCACGAAAAGCACTATATTAGAGTTTAATATCTGACGCTTCATTGCCACGATAACTATTTTGATAACGATTTTCCCTCTTTCAAAACAATCTGTTACCAAAGAATATCGAACATCATTGAAGAGGCAGTGACTTAAGGCTTTTCCAGTCAAAATTTGACCTTCATCACCAGCAAGCTTTCTTTCTTCCCAAAACAGTCTAACTTATATGCAGTTTAAGCTGCGCAGCAAAACTTCACTGGTAGATTATGATGAATCAATAAATCATCAAAATTTAGGATTTGAGGCTGCACTGTCGCACAATTTTGAACATTTATCTCGACAACACTGGCAACTTTAAGAGCACAGTAGCTGGTCCGAATAGCTAGAATCCTCGGATCAATTAGCTGGAAATTTCTATTGCCACAAGCTATTAAATGTTATTAGCCAATCCTTTACGTAATAACTAGAATGTGATCAGCACTAGCCAACAGAAATGGGCAAGAAAAGTGAAGGCAACGAAAAAGCCCGCAATTTTTTACACATTAAAAAGAAAATTTGACAATCATTTTTGTCTATTTCGTATAGCTGATAAAGTTGAAACGCGTTCACCAACGAGATTGCAAAGCTTTTTGATATTTTTTTTCAAAAAAACCATAAAAATGTCCGATCTGAAAATCGGAAACTTCAACATGAAGCAAAATCATACAATATAAATTCAAATCTGTTACTCGACTTCGATGACATTTGTTCTCCTTGGTCATGCTAGCATACAAAAGTTCCACAACATGGAGAGAGCAAAATAACGACATCTGCTTATTCAGATTGAAATAGATAAATAGACGTACTAAGCTAAGTGGACTCTTTGTGATCCAGGGGAGGCCAACTTAATTCAGTTACGTGGACATCATCAAGGCGGAATACCCTAGGAAGGAGAGACTCACATCTCCATCCAAGTATAAATGAATAATACTATTGGCTTTTGCATAAAAATTGTTTTAAAAAAAATTATTATTTAATAATAAACCTATAATGCACGATAAACTTGTCAATATATATTAGATACTCGAAATAAACACCAGAATCATTAATCATTTATTATAATCAAGGTTGCGGTCTTCATATAAACACCTGACCCATTAATTAATTACATATGTCAGGTGTTTATATCAAGACCACAACCTTGATTATAATAACTGTTATCACCACCCGCGCAACCAATGTTCATTTAAGAATCATTAATCATTTTTAATAATCTTATGTAGACACCGGACATAGGAAATTGAAAAATTGGCATTAAATTCTCCGTAATGAGTGAAAAAATTCCAAGTCATTCTCGTTGAAACCAATCATAATAATTGTTGAACGGAGCTCAAATCAACAACCGTCATTTTAAATTCATATATCCGAAAAATACTTAGATTAAGCTTCTCTAAAAAACACATTTCAAACGTTGAAACCATTATAAAAAATAAAAAACACTTCGAATAATAGCTTCATAATAACTATTAATTTCACAGAAAAAACAGATAAGTAATTTATTAGCTATTATATATTCTTAATTCGAAGCACACCACTACGTATCATATATATATATATATATATATATATATATATATATATATATATATATATATATATATATATATGATGTCTAGATCGACTCCATTTGCTTGTTTGAGGATTTCGGAAGGGTCTGCTGCTTCTGAGATGAACAACAAGATATTATCTACATACCTTTTGTAGAGTGCGCACTGGTCAATTATACCTTTTAGGCTCGTTTTTTCCAGGTGATACATGTATACATCTGCCAGGAGGGGTGCGATGCAACTTCCCATAGCTACATCATTGATCTGGAACTAAACACTTATATTGCAGCCAACTGTACGTGTGCCAAACTTCTAGAAAGAATTAAGTTCTTCAAATCGTGTTTAGAATCAGATGTTGTGCCAAAACGATTCCTCAAGCAATGCAGAAGAAATAACCAAAAACCGACGAATAAACTTATAAGTCGCTTATTGCTCAATGGTATCGAGGACAACCAATCAAAACTGCAAGATGCTGAGAGCATCATTCAATCACTGGGTTGTCAAATTGCAAGACTGAACGACGGCGAATACACCGCTTTCACAAAGAAGATAGAAACACTGATGAAAATAACAGCGGACAAAGAAACCAAGGACCTCACGAGAGACCTGGACAAATTTCCTACGCAATCAAAATTTCCTACGAACCCAGACGCTTTTATTCACAATTATTCAAAAGTGATCTTGTCAAAACACCAGAAAGAATTACTCTCCTTAGGAGCAAAATTCTGCGTAGTCAAGAAAAACCTAAGTGAACGTGACATTATTGACATTCAGGCTGGAACGGAAAATTTCTACAATGCACCTTAACAACTCAGAAAACTCCAATCAGACAAATCCATGACGACTTGCCACACTCCGACAAAGGATCAGGAATTGTTATACTAGAAGCCGACGATTACAGGAAGGCCATGAACGATATAATAAATGACCAATATAAATTTAAGCATGACATCAAACAGAAAGATGATTCAACCAACATCGAATCAAGAATTAATGCAATTTTGAAAAAGATGGAAAAACATGTTCTAACATCGGTGGCTGACTCCGAGATTAGATCAAAACTCACAGAAGATATCCAAAAAGCAAAACCAGTCGGAACAAACACCGCAAGATTGTACGGCAAACCAAAAACTCATTAAGCCATGACAGCCTCAGGAGCTCCTTCGATGCGGCCCATTATGTCAACGATCAACGCTCCACAACATAAACCAGCTAAATTTCTCTGCAAACTACTTGGACCAATACGGAGCATCATAAACGCTAACACTATCAAGGACTCCTTCGAACTAGCAGATGAATTGAAGGGGAAGAACATCCTACAGAATAAAATGGTCTCGCTTGACGTCTCATCCTTATTTACAAACATACCACTGGATAAGACAACGGAGATCTTGTGTGACCTCATCAAAAATGAGTTTTTTGACTTCCCTATAGACACCAATGACATCAAAGACCTCATATTAGCATGTACGAAAAACATGCAATTTACATTCGAAGGAATATACTGCCGTCAGATCAATAGTGTAGCTAGTGGAAGTTGCATCGCACCCCTCCTGGCAGATGTATACATGTATCACCTGGAAAAAACGAGCCTAAAAGGTATAATTGACCGGTGCGCACTCTACAAAAGGTATGTAGATGATATCTTGTTGTTCATCTCAGAAGCAGCAGACCCTTCCGAAATCCTCAAACAAGCAAATGGAGTCGATCCAGACATCAAATTCACTCTCGAGGTAGAGAAAGACGACAGTTTTCCATTCCTTGACATCAAACTCACTCGAGAAGCAAACGGAGATTTGACACTGGCCATACATAGAAAATCCACTTTCACCGGACAATACATTCACTACAACAGCAGTGTGCCAAAATCCCACAAAAGAAACTTAGTAAACAACCTAGCAAACAGAATCAGGAAGATCTGCTCTGAACACAAGATTGAGGAAGAACTGGGCTACCTCAGGAAAATTTTGCTAATGAACAACTACCCAGAGCGTTTCATTGATGTCAACATCAGACCACGGCAGATTCGTACTAGAGAGGATACCGGCAAGCAGGTTTTCCTAAACTTACCATTTAGAGGCGACGTACCAGCCTCAATAATTGCACGGCGGCTGAATAGAATAACTAAGGACAACTTTCCCAGTGTTAAAGTTAATATGACATTTAGTACACAGAGAATCATGAGGTTGGATGCCAAAGATCAATTGCCAATTCTCTCCAAATCATTCATAGTCTACAAATTCTCATGTATGTGCGGTAGCACATATATCGGACGTACGAAGAAGCAATTGATAAGCAGAATCCAGCAACATTTGCCACAGAAATTGATTAACAAAGGCTTGCCACCGTCAGGAAAATCAGCTATTTCCGATCATATATTGGCAACGGGGCACCCTGTCAATTCGACCAATTTCACAATTCTACATAAAGCAAAATCAGAAAAATTATTATTTATCTACGAAGCACTTTACATAAAACAACAAGCACCTGACCTTAATATTCAAAAGTTTCATCAACATGATATTCTTATCGACTGGCCAAGAATAACAAAATTCAACAACAATCTACTAGTATCCAGCCAAGAACAAACAGGCCCTCGACTAGAATCAACAAACATACAATCGGATTGGCAACAAATTGAAGTGGAAATATCAGAGGCGCATACGATGACAGAAGTCTCCAAACAATGTGAGCGTTTAACACTGCAATCAACACTGGCGTTGTTACCACGTGAAAACTTTGCGCAACGAGGTGAAACGATCAACTATACTGGGAAAAATAGCACTTGTATATGTAACAGTGAACAATGCGCACAAATGGTTAATTCTCAAGCTAACAAAACAATAATGACAAGATATCAGACATAACTTCGCAATACTGCGAGAATGACCTTTACATGCAAACACGCATACACACAAAATCAAACGCATACACACTCACCAACTAGTCAAAACAAGAAACAGCAGTAAAAACGAGTCAGATTTGTTACCACTAGCATAATCAATTGAAAACCCAAAATGTATAAATATGTATGATTGTATAAGAGATGATTAGTATTCACGAAACCAATAGGCCTTTATTATCCACTTGTTATTTGTGTTTTCCAATTAAGAATATATATATATATATATATATATATATATATATATATATATATATATATATATATATATATATGATATACATTACTTTCATCAATAATCAAATTATTTGAAGTTTTAACCTGGTTTAATCCATATATATATATATATATATATATATATATATATATATATATATATATATATATATCCATTAAACATATTATTTTACACAAAGGTTTCTGCATGCATAGATCTTTTCCCACTAGCTTCTACTGGGCACACCTGTATAAAATGTAGCTGAGAAAAATTCCAGTTATTTACACCCTATGTATCTGTCTTTTGATGCGATTTTGCCGCTCAAAGTCATGCTGTACTGTCATTTCTTTCTTTAAATACGTGGTGATATCACAAATTTACACCAAGTTTGCGCAATTTCCTTAAACAGAAATGGATTTCATTCAGCCAGCTGAACTAAATGGCAAACCTACCGTCAGTTGTATATAGTGACTCGTGAAAATATTCAGTGGACACGAGCAAAAGTGCCCGATACACCAAAATAATAACGAGGATCGAATCGAAATGCATATATAAGTTATGTTAGACTAGATCTTTGGATCTCATTCCTAATTACCTTGTAGTACACACACGCACAGAAAAAAAATTCATCAGTTATTAATCAGGGCATTTGCTAATCCCATTGCTTTATTTTACTTCTGCGATAACACGTCCTTGCTTTAAATAATACACACAAATCTGCCTGGTTTGAAGTACGGTTATGCAACACATTTTTTTCGGTTTTTGCGTTAGTAACTAATCAACAAAAGTTAGTAGACAACTGAAAATTACATTTATTGTGCAGCCTCGGTGACGTAGTGGATATGAAGCAAGTCTGAAGCAAATACCTCTATAGTTCGAGTCCTGACAGCGGTAAATCTGGCAAGTATTTGATTCACGTCTAGTAAGGGCGAAACTGGTCTTAGTGATTTATTGAATTACCTATAATTTTTTATGTTTATTTTTTACTGAAATATTGAACCAATAAACTGAAATAAGTAGTACTTGGTATTTTGAGGCAAAGTTTTATTCGAAAAATCCAGTTTGTAAAAAAAAGTGACCGAAGCCAATCTTTCGCCATGCATTATTCTACTTGAAATATCTGGTTCGTTATATAGTGAAATTTTAAAAGCTTCAGGTATTTCAGTTTGATTACTTGGCTTGCATTATAAAACAGTGAAGGTAAAGCAAAAAACTAGCGGACGCAAAAATACACGCATTGCTTTATCACAAATGCATATTCAACTCATTTACAAATTAAATTCTTGTGTAAATGCGGAAAGATAATTTAAAAGTTGACCGCTTCCTTAGTACTCGGCTGAATTAAATTTCTCTTTTAAAAACATAAATCTTCCTGATTTTTTAGCTCTTTAAACATTCTAATCGGGACCTGCTCAAATGGTTTTTCTTTTGCGAGCTCAATTTAATCTAAATATCCTCTAATTCAAATCCTAAGTAATTGGTTGGACTTCCCATAATGGCTTTCTGAGTAGCTAATGTGTGTGTATTAATAAACAATATTAAACTTTTTGACAACGTAATGTTGATCTTTTGTTTTGTTTAGCTTATTAGTGCCCAGGTTCGAGTCCTGTCCGCGGAAAATTCTGGCCAGTACATGATGAGTTCCCAATAAGGACGAAACCGATCTACTGGATGAATTGCCTTTTCTACACTATACAATTCTTAGTTTATACTAACATATGTAAGTAATTAATGGGTCAGGTGTTTATATCAAGACCGCAACCTTGATTATAATAGCTTATTAGGAGTTTGTATTAAAAGGCCCCAATTGTCGAAATACGCATCCGAGTAGTCATATATATATATGCGTGTGAGTATATATTTTTTAGTAGGTTAATTTTTCAACAACGTCATTCCCTTTTAACTGTAAATTAGCATATACGAAAATTAAGGGCGGTATGGCTTCACAGTTCTTGATTTTTATTAAACATTCTTCTTTGAATAGGACTTTAATTTATCCATCTGCCCAGCATTTTGTCTTGAGTTTTTGAATCACTTGTCATCGATTATTTAACTTTTAGTAGATGCTTCGAGCCCTATAGAGGTAAGTCTGGTTGAGTAATTACGAAGCTATTCTAAGATTATTTTAGACACATTAGAGCTGGCAAGGTGTAAATTACAACTGAATAAACCGAGCAAATTTTATACAAAAATTAACTTCCAAACAGGTTGATTTGCGTATTTTTTCAAAGAAAGAATTGAAAAAGAAGCTGTCAGTGGCGACATGTTCTCACAGCAATAAAATAAAGCAAAGAAATTATTAAATAAACTAAAAAATAATTGGCAGATTAAAATTTTGTGCGTGTATGTATTTCCGCATGAGGTTTTGTTTGCGTATCGTTGCCGTATATTATTAACTGACAACCTAAATAAATCTATCACGGCTTTCTTGAATTAAGTAAATGAAGAACAATATATTATAGACAATGATAGCTTATTTAAACCTGTTTCGTACAAACACAGTCGTGTGATAAAAGTATGTTTTAGGAAAACAAGTATTACTTAATTAACAGTACCGATTCGCAAGCATAGCCCAACTCAATAAATGAAATCGCTTAGTGTCTAATCACTTCAATTAGTCGGCAATTGATTTGTGCAGTATTCACAGTGTATCTGTGATAGTACCGTAGTTTTGATAAAGCAATGAGGGTACAATTAACTTAGTATAAATAGGAATTCAAATCCAATCAAGCCTGCGTGTTGTGCTAACTGGCCATTTATCATTAGGAGCTGGCACTACACCCGAAATTCAACTTTAATTTCTTCATGCGACATGAGACAACTGGATAGTAAAAACTCCTTATTTCAAGAAGAAAAAATACTTCATTTCGTTCTTCAAGCACCTACCGATAAGCAGCTAGTAAGCACAAAATCATCTTGTAGCAATGCCTACCCTTGGAGTAAATAACAATCAAATGGCTCCTTTTAGGGCTGCGATCATTATCAGAGAATAACCTAGACGACGTGAGATTGCAGCAGAGAGTGGTTTAAATAACTTTATGAAATAGCAGCCAATCACTAAGGAAAAATCATAGATACAAGTTAATATTTAATGCTTCTTTTACTATGCGTGCATTCATTATGCCAGCAGAACCCTAAGAATTTGTACATAAGAAGCATTGTGACAGGTATTAATATCGGTTCCGAGTCTTCATTTGAAGGAATGGTACAGGGGCTAATCGGGAGAATAAATAATTCGACAAAGGAAATCGTTATTGTTAAGAATCTTCAATATGCCGCTGGGATGGTAACGAAATTGGCGTATCGAACCGAACACAGTAGTGTGATTTGATTTGCCGTGGTGTTCTGATGATGATAATAGAAGGTCGAAATCCGCCAGTACACGCGACTGACGGTTAGTTTGCTATCATGAAATTGGTTAGATACAATTGCCTTGGCGTTTATATTAAGCTCGCAATCCTCCTTTAATGAAAGATTTTTAAACAATGTGCAGTTTACTTTGAGAAAGCTTAACTACACGGTACAATTGTTCAGTTACATCTTTTCTGCGTTTTTATTTGATAAAATGCATTTAAATGTATTTGTTTGCAGCAATCAAACGACTGTTGGTGGACGATTTTGTGCGATGACTCGTGAGTAAGTGTGGTTATGTGTCTTTGTACGCTTGTGGGTTATTTCTTTGTATTACATTGTGATCTTTGAAATCTCGTAATTCTCGTGTTGATAGATTTGGATATTACATGTACGAAAGATTTCCCTGTATGACGTCTTTCATATCTTATCGATTATGAACTATGCGGTCCCCAGAGAAAAGCGCAGGGTGTGCAGATTTATGTTTCAATCTTCCTCATCTTCATGATGATGATGATGCTGATCATCATCATCATCATCATCATCATCATCATCAACAATAGCATAACAATAATCATCAATATCATTATTATCATCATCATCATCGTCGTCGTAATCATCGAAATCATACACTGAAATACAAATGTCGTTTATAACTGATGTTTCATTGCCACATGGGAAAGAGAAAACGGAAAAGAACAAACACAAAAATATTAATTAAAATTATTTTCGAGAAAAGACAAATAATAAATTCCAATAGAACATTGGTAAGGAAGAGGGATTTATGAATCAGTGGACCTAGATCAGACTAGGCTAGTCAGATATGTAACACACAGAAATGAGGCAACGACATACGCATACAACTTTTTTGTGTCTTCCACACCCTCGTACCATACACATGGCGAAACACGAAAGTTAACTCTGCTGAACCAAGAAATAAAAGTTACGGTTAGGTTTTAATAGAAATCGGTAACAAGATCTTCGCCAAGTTCACTTCGACATCATATCATGCAGCATTTTGAACTAGAAGATGCGATTTGCATGTGGACCCTGAACTGATAGATGAACGGGTCTTGTGAAGCTTAGTTTGTAGTTGTTTCTGGTTGTATTTGCTGTCCAAATCTGCACACGTTTCTTACTCCGCTCTGGCGCTGGGTGACAGAATAAAGTTCTACTGTGTAAAAGTTTTAAAGGCGTGTGTAAATCGTGACCGAGTCAACGCAGTTAAAGGAGCCTTATATGTCTGTCTAAAGAGGAGTACTTGATGGCCAATCCACGAATACGTCTACGGATTTCAGCGTTGATTATATATTGTTGCTAACCTACATACGTTTTACTTCTCGAAAACGATGGCCGAATGCCTGTAATCAACTAAAATCATCAGCTCTTTATATATATATATATATATATATATATATATATATATATATATATATATATATATATATATATCATATATAATATATATAGATATATATGTATATATATAATATATATATATATATATATGTATATATAGTAGGAATTTAATATTAAAAACGAAATACAATGAGCAAAACCACAATCCCAAATATAGGTTTTCAGATCAAATCTTTCAGTAGTTAGGCTTTCAACACATAGTCTGCTCAAATCTGCCAAAATAATTTCATATAATCTAAACATCGTGGAACTGATCATAATAAAAAAATATCAGTAAATTAGCCGATACCTATTGAGGCTTTATGGCTGAGGAAGGATTAATGAAACGGCAGCACTGGCAACATATCATCCATGTCGTGTTTACCTTATCGCTTCATAAACGAAAACAAACAAAGCCGCAACAAGATCGCAACCAAACTCGATTCGATGCCATATCGAGCAGGGCTTCAAATCAAGAAATATAATGTGCCGGTGGGCTCCATCCTGGTGGGTTGTAGTATATAGTAGCTGTTTCTGTCCCACCAAAATCAGCGCAATTTAAACAATCAATGATTGCACCGATGGTGGTAATAATTATTTAAATCAAGTTTGCGAGCTTAAAGTAAGCACCAATCACAATGTATTTTACTATCAGTCGTACAACACAGAGAAAGTATCGTTAGCCACATGTACTGACGCTTTTCGTTTGATCCTCAATAGTTAGTTTGCCGTCGTACTCCGATGATGATCATGGAAGGTCGAAACGCGTCAGTACGTAAGACCGACGGTAGTTTTGCCATGTAGTTTGATTATTGGTAAAATACACGGGGATTGATGTTTACTTCAAACTCGCAAACCTGATTGAAAGAATCTGTCCAATTTGCTTTTAACACAACATTAGGACGGGCAGAGAGAAAACTGAGTAATCAAACTGAAAGCATACATAAAATTGATCAAGCCAGAGCAGTTCATGAAGCCTTTCTTATCTATCTAGAGAGGAGCACACGTTGGCCATTCCAAAAATACGCCTACAGATGTCAGCGTTGCTTATCAGCTGATGATAACCTACATGGGCTATACTTCGCTATCTCTACATTGGGCGAATTTTCGTACAGTGTTATAAAAATAAATAAAATTTTAGCATGTAAGAAATGTTCACACGGTCAGTTTACAAATTATTTCTACGCAATACTCTTCTGAAGGATATCATTTGGTGCAACGCCTTACACTAACCTCATTCGTGCCAATTCTCCCATATCCTAAATATATACTATTTTACTTACAACTAGGTACGCCATGCCAAATAAAAATATGCGTAACACTTAGTTCCTAGAAAAAAATATGAAAATATTATATGTCCAATATAAGGTCATAGTTAGAAAAAAGATATTCTATACCTACTGACATAAGGAGACATAATTTACGGTTTCACTATCATGAATTACATAACAAACAGTACACATTCAAAGATAAATTACGGCAAACGTAGTATTCTCGTTCCATACTGATCTATGCATATTTATATTTAAAGCATTTCTTTTTAGAGATATTAACGGTAATCCCGGGACAATATTAAAGAATTCACAATTTGCTCTCTCCCGGCGTCCGGAAATATGCATGAAGTTGAACAGGCACACGAATACATCTAAAAATTTATATCGTCATATATATATATATATATATATACATATATACATATATATATATATATATATATATATACATATATATATATATATATATATATATATATATATACGGACAAAGAAAATATATAGATATATAATAAATTTATAAACAACAAGGTAAATTAATCTATTCTCATGTTATTTCTGCAATAATTCTGAAATTTGTTTCCAAGCATATCAGGTTATAAATGCTTTTATAGCGAAACGTTAAATCAGCGTGACACTCAATTCCAGGATAATTAATCACATCCATAGTGCAGTATGTTATGAGGAGATGTGGAAAGGACAGTTAGAAAATATCCAAAGAATAGGATTCTACGGTGTAGCGATAAAGTCAGGCTTGGTATGTATAATATATAGTGAGTTGGCTTTGAAGTTGCAATGTCGAATACTTTATATGAAGTAGGCACGTTTACACATTCGTATAGGAGATTTTATTGTCGTATTTTCCCACAGTCCTCACCCAAATATGTAGTGGATAAAGAGCGTAATACCGGCTCTTACTGATGAGTCGTCTTTAAGCAGAAAACGAATGTGCACGAGGTTATACGTTGCGTTCATGCTGACTTTGGTTTATCCTTCTGGTCAAATTTGAACTAATTTTTTACTGAGTGCGCAACACCTAATACACAATTGCTTGCACGTTAGTTCTCCACCCCAAACAGTAACTAAAATTTCACACAGATTTCCACTTCACAATGTGTGGAAGCCAAATTCGTACGTCGACACAAGAGATGTGAAACGGATACGATTGTAGTTTAATTGGAGAGGTAGAGATAGAGAGCATTCGCATGTTTAGGAAAGCTTTCATATACCAATAGTGAAACTTTTAGAGATCGCATTAAATTTTCCCATAGGAGGAGCTTTTGTTCTATCAAGTCAGCTAAAATCAAAATAAGAATAAATCAAAGGAGTGAAGAATAAGATAATTTAAATATATAAACATACTAACAAAGACCTAAGTAAAAGAAATTTAAATTATAACCATAGTGAGACAGTAACATTTAAAACAGTTCTAGGCCTACTCTCTCAGTTTATAATTTAATATTTGCATTACTGATTTCTTATTATGTCTAAGTTATCCAACTAACGTTTTCTGCCAAAATATTATGCATCTTTAATTATTGGGTCAAAAGATTTTTACACGGCTGTTACAATCATGACATTCTTTCTAATTATGATTTCAAATGTTTATCTATTTAACTTTTTCAATTTACTGCAATCGCGTAACTAAATATGTTTGAAGTCTTACCAATTTATCTGATGGCCAGTCCCCCGTAGGTTCTTCGCCTGATCCGATCTCTGAATTTTTCCATATTTGCATGCCATTTTATGTTCTTTCTTGCGTACTTTATTTTGACCCACCTTTTCTCATAAATACCTAAAATCACCATCTGTAACATATCTAAAATTCACTTGATGTATTTAGGAGTTATATTTTTTCCTTCCATTTCTGTAGCTTATTGCCACAAGTAACTTAAAATGTTTTACTACTGTTCTGGTTTTGCATTCGGCTACTAATATCGTTATTTTTCTACTCAATCTCAAATCCGGTAATACTATAATTTTGGGTATTTATTACTGACTTTTATCCTTCGTCTAATTTATTTTGACAAACAAATCTTTTTATCCTCTCCATCATTATTTTATCCTTTGATTTTATCGGATGACCTTTTTTCATGAATATTTCCTAAAATAACTCTCGTTCTTATTCTATCTCTCTACCTTTCTTTATCACGGTAAACTTCAATCGTATCTACTGAGGATGTGTGAATGTTATCTTCACTATTTTTAAAGCCTAATTACTTTGACCTTTCTACTGTACTGTAGAGTTTTATTATGTCTATTGATTTATCACCACATCCTCATTTCCCCGACAACTTTTGCACTCAGGAAGAGCTTAACAAACGGAAAACTAAATACTATCTCATTTAGCTTTAAAAAAATCTGATACGCTTGGAATTCAAATATAAATTACGACGGCATTGATATATATATATATATATATATATATATATATATATATATATATATATATATATATAGGGATTTGTATATGTGTGGCTAATCTTCAAAGGCTTAGATGAGCTCAGCTTTATGCAGTTTAGCAGTCGTGTGCACTCTGAAAAAATAAGTGAGCTGTATTTGCATATATATATATATATATATATATATATATATATATATATATATATATATATATATATATATATATGATATCCATTGCTTTCATCAATAATCAATTCTTAATTGTTCAGTTAGAAGAAAAATAAATTTATCTATGAATATTTTTGTGATAGGTCGATGAAATTATTTCGCATTAGCTCAACAACACAAAAAACCTAAAGTACACGTTGAGTGTACATAGCTTTACAAATAAATGAATGAAAGTTTGTTGAGATTGTATTGTACGTGCCACATGTGTGAATTGGTTTTGTTTTTAATGGAAGGTTATTATATGCGCCTTTTTGTCACTTGTTGTTCAGTAGTATGTCTGGAAATTCGTTTAAAAACAGCTATTTGACTATCTAAGATTTGGGTGTCGTCTGTTTGCAGAAAGGGTGCATACTTGTTTCTCGTGAGGATGGTTTTGCTTGTTTGTTAGTTTTGACGACGTGTTGTCCGAATGAGTGCATTTTGTGCTAAATATACTGTTTCTGTTTCTTGCAAAGCCCGTAGTTAGTCTTTGCGTATCTTTGCGTCTTTTTCTTGCCTGTCATTTCATCCAACTGATTTTGTTATTGCCCTGTTTGCAACTGATGGTTCATTTGTTGACGTCTGTCGTGATGGAAATTGGTGTGCTTGCAAATGTTCCATTTCTATTTGATTGTAAATATCTACTTCAGTTCAATAGTGTCTACATGGGAAGTTAGGTAGCACTGTAGAATAAAATTGAACAATGCACGCTATCGTTTTTTAATTCTAAAAACCGTCAATCCTAGAGAAATCGTAGACCAGGCCAAAAGTGCTCATTTTCAAATTAAATTTATACTGAATGAAGAAAACGAGAACATGCTTCCTTTACTCCATATTCAACTCCTCTCAGGGTACAACAGCAACGTGACAAAGTCGACACATCGAAAAGCTTCATTAATGAGAAAAAAAACTATAAAAGCAACATCCAGAAATCTTACAAGAGGAATATGGTAAACCACTAAGTCAGCGGAATCAGCAAGATAGACTCAGAGCACAAAGTCGAAGAATAGCTATCCGGATACGTTCCTTGGTGTTAGCATGAGATCTGACGTGCAACTGCCTTCTTTCTTCTTATCTCTTATTGTTTACAATTTCAAGTTTATGTACGAGAGCACACATTTAAAGAACTAAAAAGCAGCTAATCAATAGATTATACAAACACCTGCCACAAATGTTGATCCAGAGAGGTGTGGCACCGTCCGCAAAATCGGCAATTACGGGCATATAATCTAAACAGACGCCAAGCGAACACAACTATCTTCTCCATTCTTTACGAAGCGATGTCCGAAATATTTGTTAACTTCTGTGAAGCATTAAATATCAATCAGGAAGAGCCGTGGTTGAACGATAAATAATTCCAGTAACAATGGAGTGAATTTAGTATTCCGAAAAAAGACAATATATCGAGAAAAGACATGAGTTGGACAATATATCTATTAGTAAAATTGCTATCACAAACTGACAAAAAATTTTGATATACAATTTGTTTTCGATAACACAAATGCCAAGACCTGTTGATGCTCAAAAAACTTTCTTATAAGGCGGATTTCCTCAAATATTTGTTGCAGAATATAGTACTAATAATCAATGACAAACAAATCTGTCAAGCCGTACCTCATCTAGAAGACGCATCATCTGAAACATTTACTCGATGTCTTATAAAGAGAAAAGAATTACCGTACTCTTTAAACAATAGTTCAGCTTAAACAATCATTGATTGCGCGGGTGGCAATAGCAATGCTTTAAATCAAGTTTGCGCGCATAAAGTAAACACCAATCACACTCTTTTTAACCAGTCGTCAAGCAATAGCAAAACTACCGTCAGTCACACGTACTGACGTGTTTCGATTTTCCATAAACATCAACAGAGTACGAAGGCAAACTGACAAACGAGAATCAAACCGCAATGCATATATATATATATATATATTAGGAGAGCAAAGGTGAATGTGGCTCTCATTTCTACTAGTCTCGCATATTTTTGTGCCAGCTGGACTGCATAGAAATTGTGCAGCTGTTTTAGTCAAACTGTCTGATCACAAAAGAAGCAAATCCAAGAATTTTTTACTCCTAACAAAGCTGAAAGCGGTTAGAATGCTTTTGGAATACCTGTGCATAAAGTTTGTAAAAATTGCGCTCTGTTTTCAAAGATAAAACGATAAAGGACTGTACAAAGCAGAAGCTGTCAGTTGCTTAACTCTTAATCGATATCTAAATAAACAAAAGAATTGTTCAGATAAATTGAATATAAATTTTTGGACTGGTTTTGCTTGTGTAACTGTGTGATTTAGCATGCACATTTCTCAATTCCTTTTCTGTTGTATAATGTATGTACTTAATTCAATTTAACCTCCTTTTACTTTCTAAATTAAATCTATAATTTTTCAATTATTGTAGTCCTCTTAATTTTTGCTGAAATGAATATGTCCATTTTTAACTGTGTGGTGTATACCTGCTCTATATTAAATTTGTGTTTCAATACACAATTCATTTCCCAAATTAAATTATAAATGAACGAAAACTGTTTAGCTAAGATTGTCTATGACTTTACGTTAGGTTTTCGATTTTATGTATATAGCATGCAAAGAACAATAAAGTTGCAGCATCAATTCGTCACAAATTATTCTACCATATCTCAAGTTTCTTTTGGTTCTTATTTTGGATCTTACAAATAATTAACCGGTAAGCAAGCAATCTCATCATAAATGGAGTTGTACTTTTACTCCAAGGTAACTCCGATATATCATTCCACACCTTTTAAAAATTAACTTTACTTAAACACTCCCATGCCTAAAGATTTACAGGATACAAATGACGACTTCCTCCAGAACAGTCGAACATATACTGCATTTAACTGAAATAACGTTTCTACAAAGGGTTTAAGCACAAAATTCAGCCCTCCATAACGTTCGCTGCACTCAAGCGCGATAAGCTGATGTGGTAAAAAAAATGATATTAATGCATATAGTACATGCACAATCTTGATAGATTTCGTCGGTAAAGTCGAACGATTTCCAGAGATTTCATGTTATGTATTATAAAGTCGATAATAACTACTAAAAACTTCCATTAGCCTTTACTACTTTTATGACTGACAAGCCGGTAAACAAAATATCAAATAGCTGTACACGGGCAGTTACACAAAGATCCGATTTGTCACTATTTCCAATTTTGTTTTGTCTTTGATCGGGTTGACTCATTTTTACTTCAATTGGAAATGCGGTTCTATCACATCTTTGTTTACTGGCGACGTTTCGGTGCCTACTTTCCAGCACCATCATCAGGCAACACAACACTGATCACAATAGCAGATTTAAGCAAATGTGGTAACCTCGTTCCAAAACCATTCTATTTATATATATTTGACTCAACACTATTTTAATCATAGAATTTGTCTCAGTAACTAAACTCAATATATAACTTTTTATAATTAGCAGACCAATCATTACCTCACCTATACCTCATCTCATCTCGTATGCAGAATATTTTAGGGGAGAGAGACAGTATCGAACCTTTTGTTATTTGTTATAACTGTATTGCTACTATGTCACGGTAATCAAAATTTAAAAATGCTAAAACTAAAACCTTGACTATCATATACTGTATTTTATTTAAAGCCGGGAACTCTAATGTATACAATGGTGTGTGAGGTATTGCGCACATAGCAACAAATTAGTTCAAATATGGAGCAGCAAGTAACGTAGATGGATGGAGAGTGAATGTTATATCGACGCTTAGGTGAACGATTAAAGAGAGAAAGATAGAGATAGCCTGGACAACTAACGTTTTTCAAAAAACTAATCGTAAGCACATTGCGAAGTTAATCAACTATTGGAAATAATTGCATAAGAATATTTGCTCATATGACTAAAATAATTCATTATATCTATATACATATATATCTAAATATAATATCGTAAAACCTTTATATATATATATATATATATATATATATTAGAGAGAGAGAAAAAGGACCATTGATAATTATTAAATATGAATAATTTATTCTTATTATATTTATTTATTACGTTAGTCACACCTTATATCAATATATAAAATACATGTCAATATGTGTAAAACATATATATGAATATAAACAGCAATTATGAGACAAACATCCCTAATCCTATATATATTTATATATATATATATATATATATATATATATATATATATATATATATATATACATATATATATATATATATATACGTTTGCATATTTCAAATTATTATTTTATTCTTTTCTTACTGTTTCTTTTATTTACCAATTATTCAAATTGTATATATATGTAAATCAAATTTAGATATGCGGCTCTCACCTCTAGCAGTCTTGCATACATTGAACTTGATAATCGGCTGCACAATTTCTATGCAGTCACGAACATTAACTGTTTGCAGCTTTCGCCACATATACATATATAGGCAATACAATTTAAACAATAATTGATTGCGCGGGTGGTGGTAACAATTCACTTTAAATCAAGTTTGCGATGCTTGAAGTAAACACCAATCCCATTGTATTTAACCAGTCATCGAACAACATAACAAAACTACCGCCAGCTGCAACGCACTGACGCGTTTCGACCTTCCATGATCATCATCAGAGTACGACGACATTTCCAGTCAAGTTCAATGTATGCAAGACTGCTAGAGGTGAGAGCCGCATATCTAAATTTGATTTCCATATATATTCAATGCGGTTTGATCCTCGATAGTCAGTTTGCCGTCGTACTCTGATGATGATCATGGAAGGTCGAAACGCGTCAGTGCGTTGCAGCTGGCGGTAGTTTTGTTATGTTGTTCGATGACTGGTTAAATACAATGGGATTGGTGTTTACTTCAAGCACGCAAACTTGATTTAAAGAATTGTTACCACCACCCGCGCAATCAATTATTGTTTAAATTGTATTGCCTATATATGTATATGTGGCGAAAGCTGCAAACAGTTAATGTTCGTGACTGCATAGAAATTGTGCAGCCGGCATTTCCAGTCAAGTTCAATGTATGCAAGACTGCTAGAGGTGAGAGCCGCATATCTAAATTTGATATTTCCATATATATTCAATGCGGTTTGATCCTCGATAGTCAGTTTGCCGTCGTACTCTGATGATGATCATGGAAGGTCGAAACGCGTCAGTGCGTTGCAGCTGGCGGTAGTTTTGTTATGTTGTTCGATGACTGGTTAAATACAATGGGATTGGTGTTTACTTCAAGCACGCAAACTTGATTTAAAGAATTGTTACCACCACCCGCGCAATCAATTATTGTTTAAATTGTATTGCCTATATATGTATATGTGGCGAAAGCTGCAAACAGTTAATGTTCGTGACTGCATAGAAATTGTGCAGCCGACATTTCCAGTCAAGTTCAATGTATGCAAGACTGCTAGAGGTGAGAGCCGCATATCTAAATTTGATTTCCATATATATTCAATGCGGTTTGATCCTCGATAGTCAGTTTGCCGTCGTACTCTGATGATGATCATGGAAGGTCGAAACGCGTCAGTGCGTTGCAGCTGGCGGTAGTTTTGTTATGTTGTTTGATGACTGGTTAAATACAATGGGATTGGTGTTTACTTCAAGCACGCAAACTTGATTTAAGAGGTATTACCACCGCGCAATCAATTATATGTTTAAATTGTATTGCCTATATATGTATATGTGGCGATAAGCTGCAAACAGTTAATGTTCGTGACTGCATAGAAATTGTGCAGCCGACATTTCCAGTCAAGTATGTATGCAAGACTGCTAGAGGTGAGAGCCGCATATCTAAATTTGATTTCCATATATATTCAATGCGGTTTGATCCTCGATAGTCAGTTTGCCGTCGTACTCTGATGATGATCATGGAAGGTCGAAACGCGTCAGTGCGTTGCAGCTGGCGGTAGTTTTGTTATGTTGTTCGATGACTGGTTAAATACAATGGGATTGGTGTTTACTTCAAGCACGCAAACTTGATTTAAAGAATTGTTACCACCACCCGCGCAATCAATTATTGTTTAAATTGTATTGCCTATATATGTATATGTGGCGAAAGCTGCAAACAGTTAATGTTCGTGACTGCATAGAAATTGTGCAGCCGACATTTCCAGTCAAGTTCAATGTATGCAAGACTGCTAGAGGTGAGAGCCGCATATCTAAATTTGATTTCCATATATATTCAATGCGGTTTGATCCTCGATAGTCAGTTTGCCGTCGTACTCTGATGATGATCATGGAAGGTCGAAACGCGTCAGTGCGTTGCAGCTGGCGGTAGTTTTGTTATGTTGTTCGATGACTGGTTAAATACAATGGGATTGGTGTTTACTTCAAGCACGCAAACTTGATTTAAAGAATTGTTACCACCACCCGCGCAATCAATTATTGTTTAAATTGTATTGCCTATATATGTATATGTGGCGAAAGCTGCAAACAGTTAATGTTCGTGACTGCATAGAAATTGTGCAGCCGACATTTCCAGTCAAGTTCAATGTATGCAAGACTGCTAGAGGTGAGAGCCGCATATCTAAATTTGATTTCCATATATATTCAATGCGGTTTGATCCTCGATAGTCAGTTTGCCGTCGTACTCTGATGATGATCATGGAAGGTCGAAACGCGTCAGTGCGTTGCAGCTGGCGGTAGTTTTGTTATGTTGTTCGATGACTGGTTAAATACAATGGGATTGGTGTTTACTTCAAGCACGCAAACTTGATTTAAAGAATTGTACCACCACTTACTTGCAATCAATTATTGTTTATCTCTATCTTTCTCTCTTTAATCGTTCACCTAAGCGTCGATATAACATTCACTCTCCATCCATCTACGTTACTTGCTGCTCCATATTTGAACTAGTTTGTTGCTATGTGCGCAATACCTCACACACCATTGTATACATTAGAGTTCCCGGCTTTAAATAAAATACAGTATATGATAGTCAAGGTTTTAGTTTTAGCATTTTTAAATTTTGATTACCGTGACATAGTAGCAATACAGTTATAACAAATAACAAAAGGTTCGATACTGTCTCTCTCTCCTAAAATATTCTGCATACGAGATGAGATGAGGTATAGGTGAGGTAATGATTGGTCTGCTAATTATAAAAGTTATATATTGAGTTTAGTTACTGAGACAAATTCTATGATTAAAATAGTGTTGAGTCAAATATATATAAATAGAATGGTTTTGGAACGAGGTTACCACATTTGCTTAAATCTGCTATTGTGATCAGTGTTGTGTTGCCTGATGATGGTGCTGGAAAGTAGGCACCGAAACGTCGCCAGTAAACAAAGATGTGATAGAACCGCATTTCCAATTGAAGTAAAAATGAGTCAACCCGATCAAAGACAAAACAAAATTGGAAATAGTGACAAATCGGATCTTTGTGTAACTGCCCGTGTACAGCTATTACCCGCGTACGCAAAACGCGGCATTGATAACCTGAATGCTTACACACCGCAAAATATTGAGTTCAAAATATCAAAAATGCAGCTCAATATGATTCAGACTCGTCCGCTTAGCGCTGAATTGCTACACAACCCACTGATTGTCAAAACATGTGAATACTTTTTGGAAATGCGGTAGAATTAAGAAACATGAACTAGGACACATAAAAATGCCGGTTACATCATGAAAAATATTTATTTTATACTTCTTTTCAAAAAGTTAAAAGTGTTTTATTACTCACCAATTATGTTTTAAATATTGGGTACCTGATAAATATTTAGTTCGAGAAGGAGTAAAAGGATATACCGAAGTTGGAAGGAAAAAGCGATATAATCTCATTTACACTGTTATCATGTGTACTGGTGACTCATCAATAGGAGCCGGTACAACGCCCTATACTCGATATAAATTTTGTCGAGAAAAGTGGGGCGATTGGACGATTCAACCGTCTATGCGAACGTGTATTACGTCAGGTAGAATATAGGGTGTTCAAAATTGATGTTGATCGCAATTTTGGTGACATCTAACCCATCTTAAAAATCATATTTGTTACACTGTACAAGTTTGGCTCATATTATATACTGTGAGTTGGTTTGAATCTGCATTACTAAATATTTATCAGGAAGTTGACTCAACTACTTTTTTTAATACAAAGACGTGTATGAGATTTCAGCGTCTAACTGGATCACATTATTTTATCAAACAAAGATTTGGTTCAGGGCGTAAGGCCGCTGTTACTGATAAGCCGCATTTGAGTAAAAAAAACGTGCATAACTTTTATTTAAGCATGTGCAAATTGAATCAAGAAACAATTCATGTTCGGAAGAATATACTTTTCATAAAAAGGTCATTTTCGTTTCGTCAGAACTTACCTCAACTGTAATATCCGGCACTTTACATGGTCAATTATTTGAAAAGCAAGTAGAGTATAGTTGGATTAAGGATATACATTATACAGCAAGCACATAGGAATCTGGAATGTCCGTGATGAAATATATCGACTTTAGGTTGAGTGTGGCTTCATTTCATTTTGACGTTGCTTATGCTTCATGCTTGCTTCACCAAACCTTTCGTGATACTCGTTTATGAATAAAGGTTTCTTTAGCAATGCCAGTTCTTGACATGGAAATTCATCAGAACAACTATCCTTTATTCTGTTGTATAAAGTGAGGATTAAATTTCTCTTTTGGGATTTTTGGATATCGCTGCGCTACTAGATCTATTGTCCAGTCCATGTCTGCTTTCGATATAACTTCGTTTTAAGGCTGTCATCTTCCTGTCGCAACAGCAACACGTCAAGGAAACGCAGTGCGTCATACTGAGGGTTTCGGTGCTAGTTCGTACACTGAATGTAGTGGTCCACGTTCTTAAGATCTTTCAACATGCCACTTGTTTCGCTATCGGCCTTAACGTACCTCAGAGGTGTATGGAAGTACTTTTGAATAAGTGGTTGTAATTTTCACGTTTCCAAAAATAAAACATGCAGACATCAGTTAATAGATTTTCTCATCTTTTAAAGGGGATGTGTGATCCGAAATATTAACTCGAAGAATTAAGAAAAATAAAATAAAATAAAAATAAATAATAGGTGTTCTTTTTTAAATACTACAAAGCACCCAGTAAGTTGAAATGTAAAGGATAAGCTTAAACGTTGAGTTATACTGCTCGGTGCTGTCCTTCTTGTAGATCACTATGCCACCTTCTTCTTGTGCGGGACAATTTAATGCATTACATTTCCAGGTGCATCGATTATTGGCATTGGTTGACTGATTGAATGAAGGGACAAGTGGAACCCATCTATCAAGGCCGATAATCGGTGCACCTGCAAATGTAAAGGATTCAAGGTTTCACCGACCTACGAGTGCTGTCAATTGTCACACACAAGCAAAATCTGCGTCATAATAAACTATAAGGATAATCGCTTCGCAATCGATCAGTCCAGCATTGATTATTTATACAAGCGTCATTGGTGCTCAGTGCGCTACCTAGGCCGCACTAGCCGATTACTGCAGAAGCAAATCCAAGTACGTCTTAGGCCACGCACAGCTGGAATTTGGGGGAGAACGTTTTCGCAGAAGCCAAATACATTGTTAATAAAAATCGCACTCCAAATCAGGCGGATTTCCATGTCTTCTTTCAAGCAAAAAACTAAAACTAAAACGAATTGCGCTTAGCGGAGACTGTTATATGCGACATCCTTAATCGTAAGCCAAATAAATAAAAGAAGTTCGTACATGGTTTGAATAGAAACTAGTGAATTGTTTGCGTGTGTGTGTGTGTGGGGGGGTGCGCGCGCTTTTTTATGTGTCTCAGCATATACGTCTGCGTTTCCTCTTTTGTTGTTTAATGTAATTATTTTATCCAACTTCATCCCAATTGTAATTAAACGAACATTGGTTGCGCGGGTGGTGATAACAACCATTATAATCAATGTTGCAAACTTGATATAAGCACCTGACCCATTAATTACTTACATGCATGTCAGTATAACCTATAGATTATTTGTATAGTGTGAAAGGGCAATTCATCCAGTAGACCGGTTTTCGTCCTTATTGGGAACTCATCATGTACTGGCCAGAATTTGCCGCGGACAGGACAGAACTCAGGCACGTCTGTTCAGAATCTGGTGCTCTAACCACTGAGCCAACCGGCCACCACCACTACCTGCACACAATTTTCAGTTATATACTAAATAATGTAACTTGGTTAGTCTATTTTTCCTTTAGGTGGAGCTCATATTGTATCCACCGAAAGCGTGACTACATAAGGTACCAGATATTACAAACAAATTTGTATTATAGCGAAAAGAAAATGGCCTTTCTTTAACTGTGTCGTATATACCTGCTTTATAATAACAAAATCCCTTTATACATGATCTATTTCTCAAGTTAATCTCCAAAGCACGTGCATTCGATTATAGCTTGTGTTGGAGCTGACTTTGGAATTTCCTTCCGGTCCGTACTAAATCAGCTTGTTCCTAGGCACGCAAAACCAAATACACTATTGCAAATATGTTAGTTCTCTGCAACAAAGAAAATAAAACTATTAAGTAGAAAATTGTTGCTAAAAGAAATAGAGAACTGATATTGACGTAGGGTATTCTACGAAATACTCAACTAGTTTCAAGCAAGAAGATCTTGACTCCGCCTACCCGATCGATATATCGAGTGCTTAACAATAAACAAAGATTGTCTTTACTTAAATTTAACTTGCACAAACACAAACACACACGCATACATTTGCACTATAAGTAGAATATCATACAGAACAAGCGCGCAAAGGCAGAACAGCCTAGCACCTAGTAACAACGATTTCAGTTAATATTTGCATACAGCTGACGTATAGCTAAGATCATAAATAACAAAGAACTATAACACGGTACTTTGCTTTCGAAAAGAAAGTTAAAATAAAAAGGTGCGCAGTCAGCCATAGGTAATTTAAAATATTAGTAGATGAATTGGCTTCTATCATAGTGCAGTATTCCATGTCTGGAGACAGTTCGTTAACTAAAAATTACGGATCACGTAGATCTTAGAATAAAACAAGCTGTGCCTATAAATTTGCTCATTCACACAACAAAGCACAGCTAGAAAAATCAAGATCGTAATCTGATTTCCATCCTCAGCTGTCTGGAATAACATGTAAATCACAGCATGTCAAAAACATCGCCTTGCCTGTGCAAAAGACAGCCAAACTTTAGAACCGTGAAATGAGAATCGTTCGAATACGCTTTGCAATTAAGCCATCGTTGCCTGCGCAAGTGATTATCACAGTTGGCCGAATCAAGCTAGTGAACTTAAGATAAATGCCATTCACATCTAATTTAAACAGTCGCACACCATGTTGAACTTCCGTCAGTTGCACGTACCGACGTGTGCTGACCTTTCACTGTCCTCGGCTTTGCACAACAGAAAACGAACCGTCGAGGATAAAATTGAATGACATATCAACAATGCGGCTCTCACGCTGATGGTCTGGCTTCTACTCTACTTCACTGTACAGTCGATTGTACCATTTTGTTACCGTCAGGATAACAATTCTGATGATGACTTAGGAAGGGTGAAATGTGTCAATCCCTCTGACTGGTAGTGGATTTTCCATGTTGCGTTTTTACAACTTCGCCAGCTTGATTCTGGCAATTTTAGCACTGCTAACGCAAGCCAATATAGTTTAAGCAATGAAAGCTGCGTAAAATTGCTTTAATGACGACCTAGACATTGTCTAGCCAACATTCCGATCATTTAGAATGTACGCGAGACTTCCAGCGATGTGAGCTGCACTTCTGATACTTCATAATAGGCAACCTTGTGTAATTCTTTTTGTAAGCTTTTCCAATTTGACTAATAGGGCTTTCCGTTCTTTAAATCAAAATCGTCATTACTTCAGGCTAAGTTTTGCAATTATACAAAGCAAATGAGCAGCATATATGTTTTTTTTAATTTTACTAATATTACAATTAAGTTTCTCTACAATTTAATGGAAATTAAATAAATTTGCTCGACAGTTAGAAAAAAACAGAAAAATCAAACTTACTGATACACAAGTTCGCCCTGGAATCGGCACGGGAGAAGTGAGCAGTCGGTACATCCACACCTCTATTTCGTGAATTCCTTGCAGAACGCCGATTGAGTAGGACAGCGTCGATGATCCAGCTAGAAACGACCAAATACTATCGCTTTTTATGGTTATCGCATGAAGTAAAATGGGTAGATGAAAAAATAAGAAAACAGCATAAAGTAACAGAACGCAAGCCGAGAAGTATAAAACTTTTTAAAAGACAATAATATTTTTTTTGTATTTATAAAGGAGGTATGGCGTTTCCGATATGGACGCCACATTCGACCTAACAATCAGTAGACATAGAAAGTCAATTTATCCACGATGTTTACTATTAACAAAGATAAATGTGAATCTATGTCATAACATCATGTGAATTAAAATACCTCAGTCGGACTCGTCTATTACTATTACCGTAAGCCGTACATATGCTCACGATCAAGAAAAAAAAGAACAAGGCAACTGCTAAAGCTTCCAATTTAATTCTAGGATATTATTGTCACTATACACACCTAAAACTTTAAACATAACTTGCTGGTTCCAAAATAGACCGACAATGGCTGTTTATACGCTCATACAACACAGGCTTCTTTCGTATTCTGTGCAAAAGAAATAAAATTCAACTTTTGCGTTCGTCTAGGTATGTATACATTCCATGTGGGTAAGAATTTATGAATTCATTTCAAAATTATCATCACCTTCATCATCATCAGCTGCAGAATTATTATCATTATCATCATCAATATAATCATCAAGATCAAAATACACATTTTCATAATCTTTATCATTATTAACATCGTAAATATCATAACCTGTGTCATCCTCATCGAAATTATCATCTGTAGCAGTAGCACCAACAACAACAGCACCGTCCTCATTATTATGATCATCAGTATCATAAATGATAATTTAATTATCATCGACACTATCTTCACTATCATATTCACGAACATTATCGTCAATATCTAAATGACCATTATCATACTTATTATCTGCAATAACATTAGTATCTTTAAAATTCTCTGCAACATAATATCCTCCTCCTCTTCATCATCATAGGCATCTTCATCTTGTTGATCATCATTATTTTCATTATCCTCCCCATAATCATCATCACGCTCGCTCTCATCCACCTCTTCAGCATAATCTACATCTTCAGCATCATTATCATTACCTATATTAACAGAATAACTAGGCGAATTATCATCGTCATTATCTTTCTCATCAGTATCATCATTTTTATTATCATCATCAGTAGTAGTATCATCAGCACCAATAGAAATACAATATCATTGAAAAACTGATGAATCATCATCATAAAGCTAAAAGTAAAACCATGAAATGATATAAATAAAACTAATTACAATTTAACTAAGAATAATAGATATAATTATGGCAAAACATTTCAAAAGAGAATGGTTTATAATGTGGTACTTGTAGCCTAGTTAAATTTAAAGCAAAGCGGCGTAAACACTACAGCTTATTTGCAGTTTTCACAGTATCGTTTCATAAAAAAGAAAAAACCTGACCCAACTCTGCCAACTTGACAAAGAAGATGACTATTATAAATCTAAAAGAAGATCGCTTATGTGTAAGATTCGATGCCTCATCGCTCAGATTTTCCAACCAAACACTTTAACCCTACCCTTGTAGACAAATTGTCTTTATTCCATACGATTCAATTTTAGTTGATTAGAGATTGTCCTGCCAGGCAAAATCAGTCCATCTTCTATCTCACGTAAAGCGCGCACTGGTTGAGATAATTGTGCTCTACTAGACAATTCAACTGGAGGTATATCGAAAACGTGATCGAGCCAGTGCAATTCATAGAGCCTTGTTTGCTGAGCAGGCAAATGAGCTCTCAACAGCCACCGGCAACCATGCAACGTACTGCTGCCTTGCAGACTGCGCTTGGATTTGCAAAGGCTAGAGGTGCGTCCTCGATCAAAAAGCCGAGTGGTGAGGGGACACCACTTGTACCGAATTCCCAAGAAACTCCATGAAATGTCTTGGAGCCGGCTTATCCTCCAAAAGGAGTCAGCCGCAGTAAAGTAAGTAAGTAAGTTTCTAGATTCAAAAGTGTCTACAGACACCAGGTAGTCCTATTCGTCGTTGAGAACTTATATGGATCATGTTTCTGAGACAGTGGTGATTGAAAGCTTCAACTCGTCTTATATCTTTATCTCTTAAAAGCCAAACACTTATTATCGTATAGTAACAATGCCCTTCAAGATGCATTGTACACACGGCCGTTAAATAAAAGCAAATGAATTTCGTTTTATTATAAATTTCAAAAGTTCGAAAAGGTTTCTGCAGCTCCATTGACTTTTAATTTCATGAGGTCATATCACATATTGATGCAACTACAGAAATAAGTGAATATTTCAACTACTAAAGTAACGCTACCTAGCTGCTTCAATTATGAAGTGAATCGGAGGTGATCTTGTGTGTTTGTCACACTTTGTGGATGCAAATTTCATAGAGAAAGGAAGAACGATTCCTGATAAGCTATTGAAAGTGACCTAGGCAGGAACTCCGATATCAATTAGTAATGGTACCATCAGCATAATCAAGGTTTATCAGTCTACCGACTGGGCGATTTTCAAAGCCGGCATCAGGAAACTACGCCAGAGTATAGCTCGTGATAACATATAGCATAAAAGTGCGCGAGAATGGAGAATGTGGATGTCTTTGTTGAACGAAATTAGTCGTAGTAAGAATGTGGATTGTGTTGTTTGCATACCCTAATGAGACCAGAAGACTTTTTGCAAAACGCTTAGTGTATTTTAAACCCACATTTCTGTATAGAACATCTAGCAGTGCGTTGCGATGCACCGAGTCGGTTACTATTGCCTAACAATATGTCTCTCGAGGCTAAATTAACTGCCTTATGAGTAAAAGTGTGGTAAATGAAACCACGTTGTTGCCGGCTTCCAATTTGTTTCTTCTTAATTTTATTCGAATGAAACTAATATCCCAGATCCAAATGGAGTCCAGTTAATAACGGGAATAATTGCTGTTGCGCAGTGCTATTATCAAATTTATTATATCCTCAATTGACAAACATTGTTATTAGGTCTGTAAAAAACTTGAATATTTCTCATTTCTAGGTGCAAGACGTGAATGTCACATTGATAGATGATTTCTGATTGGTCCCGACAATTTGAAAGCTTGACCACGAAATATATTATTCACTGAAAAGCGTATACTTTAATGCTTTTCGCGCGAGCTACCATCGCATTTTATAGACGGGAATGACGGCTGTCTCGTCCTAAGAAACCAGAAAGGACTCCTTATTCCATATTTTACAAAATAGGAAAGTAATCGCAATACAAACTATTCCACCATAATCTTTAAATAATGTCAGTATCGGATTATCATAAATCGTGCTTCTAACTTTGACAGAGGCTAGTAATTAGCGTCTCACGTTGTTAAAACTGGCATTCCTCTGATGATTGGAAAAAGACGCAGATGACTAAAAGAACTCATTTTAACGTGTTCCGCCCACCAATAAAGCCAAAAAGTGTACCAATTATTTACTAGGTGTTGCGCACCTAGTAATAAATTAGTTCAGTTGTGACCAGAAGGACAAACCAAAGACAGCATGAACGGAATGTATAATCTCGGGCTCACATTAGTTTCGTGCTAACTGGCGACTCATCAGTTGGAGCCGGTATTACGCCCTTTAATCACTATATATTTGGATGAGGAATGTGGAATAATTAGACGTTACATTCCTCACCCTAATATATAAAGGTTAATGGGCGTAATACCGGCTCCTACTGATGAGTCGCCAGTAAGCACGAAACGAATGTGCATGAGATAATACTTTCTGTTCATGCTGTCCGTGGTTTCTCCTGCTGGTCACAACTGAAATAATTTGTTACTAGGTTCGCAACACCTAATAAATACTTGCCTATATATTAGTTCTCCGCAATAAGCAGTATTTAACTGTTATATATTGAATTGAATGATGTCATGCTTACCGCGAAATGTGATAACTGATATCGATCAAGGCCAGAGTCTATGGATTTCCTGGAGTAACAGGTGTTCAGAAATAGTTGTAATTCTCAATTTCGGTGAACTATAGCATAAATTGATATCCATCAGGTTGGTACCGACCATGTACCGACACGGAAACCATAGTGTTAGTTCCATGTATCTTTTCGGTACAATAATGTTGGTATCGGTTACTAACACAATAGTCATAGTGTTAGTATCCTTTACAGACTCGGTATATATATTATATAGTGTGAGTTAGCGTTGAAGTCGCATTGCCGTAGATTTTAAATGTGGTTAGCTTCACCATTGCAGGTTTGCACATTCGTCTAGGAGGCTGTACCGTCATATTATCCAATATTTTTAATCAAAATATATATTGGGTTAAGGGCATAATACCGGCTCCTATTGATGAGTTGCCAGTAAGTATGAAACGAATCTGCACGAGATTATACGTTCCGTTCATGCTGGTTTGATTTATCCTTCTGGTCATAATTGAAATAATTTTTACTAGGTCCACAACACCTAATACATAATTGCCTATATATTAGTTCTCTGCCACAAATAGTGTCTAAGTGTACCAATTATAAGGTTGAATTTACGATTATTAATTATTATATCGAATGTAAATTTTCTAAGCACTATTGTTCAAATAACAGGAAATAAACTCCCGATGTTAGCCTATGCGAACGCTTCACCTCAGCGTTTCTAGTCTATAACTATTCGAGACCAGAATTCAAGCTCTGCTTAATGTAGTGTCTAATTGATCTGGTGAACTAGTGGAAGTTTAGCGTCTACCTTCGAAAATTTACGCTCACTTATCAGACACCAAAATACAATTTTTTCTGGAACCTAAGATATCAGAAATAGAATTATCTCCATTGTATCAAGTGAAATATACGACCTAGCATTCTATTGCAGCCGAAACATCAATCAATGAATAGTTAAAAAGTAGTGAACAAGGAGTTCTCAAATTCGTATTTATTGCTGTAATGCACATGTAGTCCAAATACCGATCAAATTTGCACCAGCGAAGCTAGCTAAATCGGATATTTTTTTAGAATTCTAACGTTTTTGGTGTACGGAAGATCTCCATAGTTTCCTAATACCTTCTTTAGCGTAATTCTTCCTAAGCTATACGATATAAGTGGATGTAAACCTAAAATGGAGGAGTGCGTGTTCTAAGTCGAAATGTGTCACTGAACAAAGGACGGTCGTGGACGCAACCACATAATAAAAACATATCTTTATATAATTCATTCAAATTCTAATTCACTACGTCGTCTCTGTGCCCATAACGAACATTATTATTGATATTTTTTTAGCAATGGGCTACCAAACTAGGCTTCATTTTAATACACATCGAAATGAAAATTTCTCCGTTCTAGACCACAGTCGAATTGCTTTACAAAGATCACTTGGCATTTTTACTTTGTTCGAATGTCAGAGATAAAGCAAATTGGATCGCATCTATGATTTGATTAGAAAAAGTAAGGATATATTTTCATTAGATACGGATAAGAACAATCGAAGAACCACAGATCAAAGTCTCAAACAGACACTTAAAAGCAGTCACATGGTCCATCAACCGAAAAAAGAGGCTCGGTGGTTAGAACACCAGATTCAAAGCAGATGTACCAAGGTTTGAGCTCCCTCTTCGGCAAATTCAAGACAGTACATGATGAATGCAAAATAAGGAAAAAACCAGTCCACTGGATGAATTGCTGTTTCTACATTACACAATGCCCAGTTTATATTGACAAATGTAAACAAATGATTGGACAGGCGATTATATTAAGATTGCATCCTTTATTTAAAGTGACTGTTATCACCACCCACGCAGTCAATGTTCATTTAGCTATATAAGCTTAAATTCTTTTCTTTTCTATCTTCTAACAAAGAATATGTATCCGCCCGCCTTAGAGACCTCCTCCCTGGTTAACACATTCTGATTTACGTCCTACATGGCAATGGCTTTCCGTCCACCGACACGAAGTCGATTAGTGAAGTTATTTTCATCACATGAAATCGTGTTCACGAGATGGACATGTTTCTTATTTCATTGAGCTTCACAATTCCGCCTGAATGGCTTCGGTCTCCGATCAAACCAAACACCAAAAATAAGCCAGTCTCCGCCTTTAAAGTATATACCAAGAGTTTTGATCATGCTACTTATAATAGCATTAATCAGTTTCTTCGCTTACAATACATGTATTGTTATCTGGATAACTAGCATGAGTACAAACGCGTCTGTTTAATTAATTTTGATTATTATTAGTCAGATTAAAGTTAACTGTTAGTCAATATTGTTACATAATATCCACTTTTATACACAGATATACATACGCTCAGACATATAAATGAAAATCTGGCTAAGAATAATTACAATAAATATGATAGACGCATTCGAATGAGATAGTTTACTTATATCTTAATTGCGCTTTCTCGATGTGATGTTACTTTGGAGATACCGCGTGATTAGGGAAGTATAGTTGGAAAAATATGGTGAAATGATATGAGAAAGAGTTTCACGACCCCATGAATTCTCAAGTAATGCTTCCGCAGTGTTGTATATGTCTTGATTGATATTTCCTTGTTCTGAAGATTTTCAATAGCTTCAAAAGTACAATAATAAGATAAAATGAAGAAGTTTATTTCTACCATAGTTCACTTGTGAATAGAGTTCGATTTCTCAGCATTCTACCGTCGTTAGGAAAGAAAATCTGCGAAGACTGCATCGACAACATGTTTGAACGCCGAGTAAGGAACGCCATATTCTTGTCGAAGTTTTAAAAATATTGCAATTAGTGCGGAAACAGACCGACGAGTCTTTAAAACAGACTTCAAGTAATCGTTCAATGTGGGCCAAAAAGCCCTCATTAAGCGAATATCGCGATAAATTCTTGCACAAAACAGAACCGAAAGCAGCTAAATAGTCTAGAAGAAAAACAAAGACCGTTTGCTGACAGCGGTGGGGTACATCTCAAAAATGCAAGGAAGTGCATAAATTTGGTTCATCCATACCAATCACGGCTGAAACCATGTCTGCGTTGGTAAAACTCACTTCACTCACCGTTCGAGAATCCTTCTGAGGACAATGACAGTGACCACCGTTGATTCAGCGTAAAGAGGAATTAAACTCTGGTAGAGTATTAGGTATTTTGTACCTAATGACAAATTAGTTCAAATCGGACTACAATTATGTACCAAAGTATGTATGAATAAAAGGAATAATCTCACGTACACATTTGTTTTGTGCTTACCTATTTCGCATCAGTAGGAGCCAGTACTACGTCCAATACCAACTATATATTTTGTACTTGAATGAACAGTGGTTGCGCTGCAAGTTGACTTAATGGTTAGAACAACAGATTGCGAAGCATACGTGCACAGGTTAGTGCCATCTCCGTGGCTAATACTTGACATTACGTAAAGATTTCCAAATAGGAATAAGGCCGGTATACCGGATGAATTTCCTTTTCTACATTATAAAATTCCAAGGTTATACCGATAAATATGTTATTTATAATTAAAGCAATTGTTAACACCGCCTGCACAACCAATGTTCGTTTAATTATAGACATATTCATTTCAATACCTATTCCTCACATAGTGTTGTGTCTGTATAATAATGACAGATTATCGATAGGTAGTCGGAACATCAGGTCTAAAGAGATACCATATAAGCTCGACCTAAAGGAAACGCTAACCAAGAAATATTGGTTAGAATGTAACGGAAAATTGTTTGTAAAATGTAATCCCCATTCTACGGCTTTGGACAACATCTTCGGCCGCCTAATACATAATTGGTGTTGAATAGTGGCCCATTGTAAGGCCAATAATTCCTTTTTGGTGACAGTATAGTCTTGCTTCTCCTTAGTGTGTATGCGACATATATATCGCGCCGAACGTCCGGCCGCTTGTAACACAGCGCCTATGCCAATATCTTACGCGTCTGTAACAATTGACATATTACCTACCGGAAAAGTCAAAATCGTTCGGTCTATTAATTTATGTTTGCATAGGATAAACGCTTCTTGGACCTCCTCCGTCCAACGAAATGGTATCTAGGCACACGTTCACTAACAAGGCTTGCGTCACGCCGCAAAGTGGCGGAGTCTGGTGCGATTGTCATTGAGGAAGAATTCGATCTAACAGCACGTCACCCCTTGCGGACCTATATACAGTAATAAATGTGACCTACACCATTGTGTCTTCCACATTGCCTGCATCTGGCCTTTCGACAACGGGGAATCTCACCATCAACACCGCCACGATGCTGAACAAAATACGGTGTTGTCTAGAGACCAGCGCCCATGTGTTTGCGGAAATTATTGGTTTCCCCAATGTGACAGATATTGGCAACGCGCCCGTGAAATCTTGGCATTAGAAATCACAACGGAGAATATTATAGTGCTCAGAAGATCGATGGCTTAGTCGATTTGGTGCAACACAAGTTAGTATTACCGATTAGGGTGCACATTTCGAATCACGAGAATTTAATCAATTGAAATAAAAAAATTCTCGCGCAGCCCCTTACCACTTGAAAACCAAAGCGACTGTTGAGCGAGCACACCGTACGACGAGAGGTATTGCGATTTTGGTTCTACGTGAGACGGGATTCTGGAGAGAGAAATTATATTTGGTTGAGCGGACCATGCTATTTACAGCATCAATAGCCACAGGATTCGCTCCAAAAAAGATGGTGTATGGAGAACATATTAGACTGCCAAGTGAACCAATAAGTCCAGGATCCCATGAGCGGTGTACCATATCGGATATTCACGAGCGCCTATGAAAGTTAACTGAATATGTAGGCGCCACACAGCGACAAGCCTACACACACTCGCCTAAGTGTCGGCGACTACGTCATAGTCACGAAGGTCCAGCCCATGGCACTGCTGGCTGTCAATTATGCTCCATATCGTGTGGAAAATGTGAACGTTGAGCACAATACAGTTTTCTTTAACATGCTCGATGGATCACTAGCTGTCGCACTTGATCGTTTAAGTAGGGGGGCGAATCCTTAGGGGAAGGGGGAATTTAGCAATAATAAAATACTGTTTAAACTGACAAATGTATGTAAATAATGGGTCAAGTGTTAATATCAAGATCGCAAACTTGATCAATATACATTATATTTGGTATGCAATACGTAATACTCATATAAATGTTTTTCACAAATAAATGTACATAACTATTAAATAATTAATGTAAGGATTTCATTATCACCACGAAATGTGATAATCAATAACAAAAGAGGCCAGAATGTATGGATTTGCTGGGGTAGCAAGAGTTTAGAATTGGTGGTATTTTTCAATTTCGGTGAAATATAGCATATCAGGAAAATCACTGTGTTGGTGTCCGTTACAGGTTTATTAACTCAAAAATCAGTGGTCGGGTACTTTACAAACTCTGTATATATTATATATAAAGAGTTGGCTTTGTAGTCGCATTACTGAATATTTTAGGTAAGGTTAATTCCATTAATGCTAGAATACACATTTGCTTATGAGATTGTACCGTCAACCTGTCCAACATTTCTTGAAAAAATGTATATTGAGTATAGCGCGTAATGCCGGCTCCTGCTTATGAGAGATTAAAGCTTTTAAATCAAGTAATTGATTTACCTCTAACACTGAATAGCAGGATGACTACAACATACCCGACTGAATCATTTTCACAATAAAATTGAAATCAATCGCCATTTGCCGAGTGAATGGCCCAAAAGAGAGACATCGTGCGGAAGCCTAGAATCGTTTCTGGTCTTTTGAAAATAATCAATGTGGATACCTTGCTTATGCCGTTCGCCAACCGAAAAAGACTGACTAGCTTGCGAGACAAAAATCTTCAAATTCCAAGACCCAATACCTAAGCTATGCTATCACTGCAGGAGGTCCAAATTTGCGTATTTTGACGCGTGCTTCTACAGAAATAAAGACGAAGCTCCGCCATTTGTCTTACCTGCCCTTATCGCTTGAACTCGTGCATGTGAACACTGAGCTGCGTCACGTATACTGCAGAAACAGAAAAATGCACCAGACGCTTACCAAACTCGGACTGAATGTTTTAAGCTAGAATCGGCAACATTCCTTCACCGAGTATGCGATGACATTTGTCTATCCCAAAATGACATAAAAAGTCAACCAATCTGGAGGACTTTATTTCAGTCTTATCAGTGTCATCTTCCATTCGCTTATCCATTTTTTAAATACTTTTATGTTTAAATTATTATTCTTGCCTGTAATATTACTTCCTTTGTAATTTTTTTCTTATTTCAATTTTTATTTTATTATTTGTCTTATGGTTTTATGGCAGTAAAGCATTAATTACAAACAACTTTATCACTGTCCGTGCTGCTGTTGATGATGATGATGATGATGATGATGATGATGAGAAATTCCGAATAAACTGTCATAAAAAAGTTAATGCGGAACCTACAATCGGGATTACTATCCTTCGGCTTCCACTCTACCTAACTATCTTGCTGGCGTCGGACGAGCTGGCTCCTGGCGAGATTTCTAGACGTTTAAGTATTGAAGTAGTTGCCTATGGTAATTAATACAAGTTCCGTTGGATAAGCCTACCTATTTAAACGTGCAAAAATTCCATGATCTTCGAGTCAAGTATACCGTCGATTCGTCTTCATAATGATTATAGTTTCCAACGCATGGACAGTTTTGTAAATCAGCGTATTGGCTCAGTTTGCTTAAATTGATTGTCAACTGAACGCAGGATTTATTAATAGTAGGCAAACTGTATGGGTCAGCTAGTTCTATCCGGTCACCATTTAGTGTTCCATCACCATCAGACCTAGTAAAGAAAATATGATTCCGTTGGCTCGGATAATGCCAGAGAATGCTAATTACATATTGTGTTCGCAAAGCAACCAATGCAACTAAGTTGGATGGATTTAACCGCAAACAAGTTAGACAATCCATCTCGCAGCCTACATTTCCAGTCAAGTTCAATGTATGCGAGATCGCTAGAGGTCAGAATAGATATCTAACTTTGATTTCCATATATATTCAATGTAGTTTGAGTCACGATAGTCAGTTTGCCGTCGTACTCTGATGATGATCATGGAAGGTGAAAACGCGTCAGTGAGTTGCGGCTGGCGATAATTTAGTTATGTTGTTCGACGACAGGTTAAATACAATGGGATTGGTGTTTACTTCAAGCTCGCAAACTTAAGAATTTTTACCACCACCCGCGCAATCAGTATTGTTAAATTGTATTACATGGTACTTGACTGAAAATGTCGGCCGCAAAATTTCTATGCAGTCACGAACATTAAATGTTTGCAGCTTTCGCTACAAGTATATATAGACAATGCAATTAAACATTAATTGATTGCGCGGGTGGTGGTAAAAATTCTTTAAATTAAAAAAAATTAATGGTCATGACAGGCATAGATATTGTGCGGCCGATATTTCCAGTCACGTACAATGTATGCGAGATTGTAAGATGTGAGAGCTGCGTATCTAATTTTGCTCTCCATATATATGCAATGCGGTTTGATCGTCGCTAGTCAGTTTTCGTTGTACTCTGATGATGGTCATGGAAGGCCGATACGCGTCAGTGAGTGCGACTGGCGGTAGTTTTTTTATGTTGTTCGACGATAGGCTAAATAAAATGAGATTGGTGTTTAATTCTAGTTCACAAACTTGATTTAAAGAAATGTTACCACCACCCTCGCAATCAATGATTGTTTACTTGTATTGCGTTTATATGCATATCTGTGACAATAGCTGGAATCAGTTAATGTTCGTGGATGCCATAATTGTACGTATTTCAGTCACGTACAATGTATGTGAGTTGTTATGATGATGATGATCATGGAAGGTCGAAACGCGTCAGTGCGTGCGACTGGCAATTGTTTTGTTATGTTGTTCGACGACTGATTAAATACAATGTGATTGCCCCGAAGTGCTTAAGTCCATAGCGGGCTTTCCACTGGACTCCGTTTTCGTTCAATCAGGTGAATTTGTATTGTGAATAAATTTATCACATAAATTCTATTCCTATCCATATCGATTTAAAGTCTCCTAGAGCGCTTAGGAATGCAATAAAAGTTACTTTTAATTTATATCCAGATTGTGAGCTTAAGCGATTTATCTCCAACCACCGAACCTTTCGTTCACAGCGTCAATCCAGCTTTCAGTTATTGCCTCTTTGTACGCTATTCTCGGCTTGCTCCATTCTAAATTGTCTTCTCTGTAATAATTGGGCGAGACATTAAGTTCTGAACACTTCTACAATAATGAAAATGCACTGCAGGTGATGATCTACCATGTAAATATGTTTTGGCGGCCTCTACCACAAATAATTAGACATAGTAACCTTGTTCGTGCGCGAAACTATAAAACTTTCACCTAATAAATCTACTATTAAGACATTTCACATTTATTTTAGTTAATTAAAAATTGCTAACCAATCCGATATGCTAAAATTATACGCACATCATAATTTCTCGCTTATCCACAATTTAATAGAATTTCACCTGTGAACTGTTATTTTCTCTGCACGACAGTTCTATAGTGGGCTTGACGACGATTTCTTAATTAAAACGTCGCAACGTAGTTCAATACCAAGTGTAAATCGAAAAACCATGAAACAACGATGGAAAACAAATCATTGAAACGACACTGCGCGAACAAATTCCACTTATTAAATTTACTGTTAATGAAAAGGAATCAAATATATAACACGAAATTAATCAGTTATCTTAACTCAAGTTACATATTTTAAATCAGGGCCAGCTGATCTTTGCTATGAAATAAATGTTATCATTGAAGTTATTAACAGCATTACATCACTGGAAGTGATATACGCAATTGATTGGTAATTCTCTTACTTCATACTCTCTCCACGTTTGCATTTTCTATATATATATATATATATATATATATATATTCTTTATTATGTCCATTGCCTTCGAATATTACACAGTATATTTCTAATTAGGAAGAAAAACACATTAATAACAAAGTGGATAATGGCCATTTATTTCGAGAATACTAAACTTCGCTCTACAATCTTTCATTTATATACATTCTGGGTTTTCATTTGAATATGTGGGTGGCAACAAATATGACTCGGTTTTCTATTTCTTGTTTTGGCTGATTGGTAAGTGTGTATGCGTTTGTGTCTGTGTGTGTGCCTGTTTGCATGTAAAGGTCCTTCTCACTGTATTGCAAAGTGATGTCTGAGATCTGGTCATTATTGTATTGATGGCTTGAGAATTAACCATCTGTTCGAATTGTTCGCTGTTACGTGTACGAGTGCTATTTTTCCGAGTGTAGTCTTTCGTTTCACCTTTTTGCGCAAATTTGTGTTCTTCACTTGGTAACAGCGCAAGTGTGGATTGCAGTGTTGAACGCTCATATTGTTTGGAAACTTCTGTCACCGTATGTGCATCTGTTTTTTCCTCTTCAGTTTGTTGCCAATCCGATTGAACACATTTCCTTATATATATACTATATATATATATATATATATATATATATATATATATATATATATTGATTGAGGAAGAACTGGGCTACCTCAGGAAAAAATACATATATATATAGTATATAAAGAGATGTATCTGATAAAATTTCTTTTTCAGAAAGAACACGCAGAGGATACTAGTAGTATCCAATTTGTTGTAAATCTTAATCATGTGCAATTGGCATTGATAATTTGGAGTAAATATGCACTTAATTCTACTGTTATGGTTAATCGGCGTCAAATAAAAAATGTGAAGACGACACTGTTTGATATTAAGAGCAAATAGTTTGTTCTATTGGACAACAAAATATAGCTGCCTGCAGTCAGTTTGAATTTGAATTTCAGGTAGGAACGTATTTCTAATTTTAATTATCCGATTCATACCAATATTAATAAAAATGTCATAACTATATTAAACTATACATCCGACTGCAATTTTTAGACTAACAGGTATTCAGGAAGGTTGATATTCCCTTTTTTATGAAATGCAGCTATTCTCCAAAATAAGTGTTGGTACTCTTTACGAGTTTAATTTTGATTTATAGGATGAGTTGGCTTTGAAGTCGCACTGCTAGAAACATAATATGTAGTTGAGTCTAACAATATTTTAATGCGCATAAAACATTTATTAACCAAATATAGACTTGGTGTTTTTGTATAGCTCAGGCTTCTATTATTGGAGTACCATATTTTATTAAGTTAAACTTTTCCGCGCACTATTTGTCAGCATATCCTTCTGGTCCAATGTGAGCTAATTTGTTACTAGGTACGCAATACCTAACACTTCATTGCATATATACTAGCTTTCATCAATCAATAATAAAAAAATTTATTTCATTAATCTTCTTCCACATGAAATCGTAAAATTGCAACAAATGCTTCTGCACTCAAAAGTCCATTTCGATATTTGAAAGGCATTAAAACATTGTATTGAAGCGCTTCAGAACGTCAAGTGATTTTTTAAAAGGATATGATAAGCAAAATTTGAAAAACTCAGAAAGCTGACACAAAAGAACATTTTGTAATGATGATTGATTCTCTGAACTCTGCATCTCCATTACATATAATCAACAGTTTCACATTAAAAGCAAACCCAGAAGAGTGTGGCCTCTTAATTTCACGTCTAAAAGAAATGATAAGAAATTTATTTGTTCGCTTCATCAAATGAGGTGAATTGGTCACGTTTTGAATATGCCTCTAGTTAGGCTGGTCAGTAGAGCGTTATTCTAATGGCACCAAATCGGTGTAAGAAACAAGATGGATAGGATTTGACATGACCGAAACAGTGTAGGCCAACTACAATCAAAATGAGCACTATAGAACCTGTTCGTCTACCAGGATGGGGTCCTTGTGCGCAACAGTTTTGGATAGAAACTCAGAGCGATATGGCAGCGAATCAACTCAATGGCGATCATGTAGCAGATTTCTATTAGAAACATCTTATTAACACTCTTTCCTTAGATGGGCAGTTAAATTCGAGGTTTTTTTGTGTGCATGACGCGACAGTGAAAACCAAAAGCTGTATGGTCGACATCGTCTTATCATATTACTGATTTAGTCATAATAGTGTTGCGTAGAAAGCTAGATTGCCTCATACCTGTGTGCCACCTAGGTAAATTTTTTAATCTAAATATGATCATTTAACACAATTTGGCTTCTTTCTTCCTCTCTTTTAAAAAACGATTTTTTATTGCCATTAGTTAATAGAGGCTGTTTTATTGCCGTCTGTGATGATCTTACAATTACGCATAGCTATATGCCAATTTTAAATAAAATTCTCTTCCTAAGAAAACAGTCGGAAAAAATAGAACACTTAATTTAACTAAACAAAATGACATAAGACAAAAAATTAATCCAACGCGGATTAACAGATTCAGCTATCCCTGGTTTTGCATCATCTAATAATAACTCGAATCGTAGTAGTTTAATCAAGCTAAACACTTCAGAACAAAATAAGTCTATGCAAAAAACGACGAAACGAAGAAAATCTACATCATTGCAAAAACCTAGAATTCTCAACTAAGGAATCAGCAGAGTTATACTAACATAAAAATCAATCGAGTTAAAGGCAAAAATCGAGCAAAATGATTCAAAGCTACTAAAGAAAGACGAATTTTCTATAAAAACATGACACGTTACGTGCACGTGGTAACATCCATCGCAAATTCAAATTCCTATTGTAACAATAGCCCCTCTGAGACTAAGAATGCACCAAGGGTCCTATATAGGGCTGACATTAATTCAAAAGAACGTCCTCTCAGAAGCGCCCGTATTAGGATGAAGCAGTCAGCACAATGATGGAAGCAGAATTCTAGCCACAGAAGTTAAAATAAATAATAAACATTTGTAAATTTTTTTTACTTAATCGTTCTTCTTAATCCGAGCAAAATCCTATCTATAATAGAAAGACAAAATAAACATAAATTTACAAATGGCACCTGATGGGTTAGAACGTTGATTAAGGACCCCGAAGCTGCACAAATGAACAAGTTGATTGCATAGTATTCATTAAGTCTCATTGGATGATACGTTAATAATAAATTCTGGTGGTCCATACAAAAATGACTATGTAGCATAGGTGGACTCAATACCTATGGCTAAGTCAAGCAGCTAGCAACTCCAGCCTCTGCTTAAATAATTAATACTGAATCTCCCTTTTTTCGGAAGAACTCAAAGATACAGACATCCAACAAACAGCTCAAACAAACGCCAAAGAATTTGTTTGAATAATAACTGATGTAACACATTAGTGTCATCACAGAAGCATGGTTGCATAAAAACACGTATAACGAAGCACAACATCCAACTGACGCAACTCTATATGTGAAGCTAGAAGTACGTACGGAGAAGGTGGTGCTGGGTCATACCTACCAGAAACATTAGCATACACCTCATTATTAACACGCAATAATCACATTTTATCAATAATTCTATCCAAGGATACTGTCTTATTCTTGTATGCTGAAATCGCAAATCGGCCACGAATGTAAAAATAGAGCAGCTGATTGGAAAATTGAAAATAAACATATGCTTTCAATGATCTTTTTAATTATTAATTTGAAAGTAAGTTTGGATGACTGAGCATATCAACAAGTATTTAAAAACTTCTATATATTTTGAAACTGCAAATATACATCTAAAAGAATAATTACAATTTCACCACCAGTGAATTTTATATGATTGGAACGTCGCGTCTCTTAGTGAAATGGTGAAGTTTTAAGTTATTGGGCACAATTTTTAAAATCAAGTTTGCGAGCTTGAAGTAAACACTAATCCCATTTTTATTTAACCAGTCGTCGAAAAACATAACAAAACTAACGTCAGTCACACGTACTGACGCGTTTCGACCTTCCATCATCATCATCATCATCATCATCATCATCATCATAAATCGAAAGCATTCACACATAGTTAAATTTGAATCTTTGCAAAATTATCCTGTAACTGAATATTAGATATAATCAGATGGTGCCGCTTTATTGTATGGCGTTGATATTGTTATTGTTATTTAGAGAATTTTCCCTTGTGGTATATTGAGAAACAATTTCCTATTGAGAGCAAATGTAAGAAAAATATTGAAGTAGCATACTTCGTATTAGAAAAGCAGGCATTGTTGAAGCATGATGTGAAATTTGTCTTGTAGGAGGATAAATATTCGAAAATGAATATGGGAATTTAATTAAAACAAAAAACGACCAGCATAAGATACTCAAGTGTGTATATTGCTACATTTGACAAAAAGTTTCTGAGAAACGTTGTATAGATTTTTTGTTTAAGTGATTGAAAATTGCATCGCCTTTAATAAAAATGATTTATAATATTTATTATTTAAATAATCAAAACATTTATTGATATTTAAAAAAACTAATATTTACGATATAAATTCAGTGGTTATTTTATCAACTGATTTACTGAAGAAGTACAACGCATTAATTTGTGTGATCTGAAAACAATTTCCCAAAAACATAACAAAAAATATATATTAGTCCATAATTTTCATATAAAGGCACTGACGCGTATCGACCTTCCATGATCATAATTAGAGTACGACGGCAAACTGACTATCGAGGATCAAACCGCATTGAATATATATAGAAATAAAATTTAATTGGCAAAACCACAACCTCTAGCAGTCTCGCATACATTGGTTTGACCAGAAATCGGCCACTGATTGCAGTCACGAACATTAGCTGTTTGCGGCTGCTTATATATGCATATATAGGCAATACAATTATAATAAATTGATTGTGCAATTGGTGGTAACAATTATTTAAATCAAGTTTGTGGGCTTCAAGTAAACACAATCCCATTGTATTTAACCGGTCGTCCCGAACAACATACTATAGCGAAGGCGAAAACTACCGCCGAGCCTGCTTTCGACGTTTCGTATATAGTCAATATCAAGAAATTGACGGCGTGACATTTGAGGATCAAACCGCATTGCATATATGTGAAAAGCAAAATTAGACATGCGACTCACCTCTAATGCTCTCGCATATATTGTACTTGACTGTAAATTTCGGTGAGCGGGAGAATCTAGTTTAGTCGAATAGATTTATCTAGATAACAAAAATAAATTAGGAAAACTAAACCTATACACAACACTATTATGTGTACTGTGCGGCGTGATTAAAAAATGATTGGCCCACGCCTACTGCAGTATCAGCCATTTACCAGACTATCCTCGGTGGCCTGGCGAGGCGGATTAAAATTAGTCTACTCAGACAGTTCGTGAACTAATGTAATTGATGTTCCATAACAGGTTTCGATGGTAATTGAATGTTGAATAGCGGCCGCATCGAACTATTCCGCTCGTTAAATTTGCTTTGAATCAATGCTTTCTGATGCTAATCTGTCAATAACCCTATCTGAGCCAGAAGTTAATGAGATTGAGCGAAAGCACTTCCGTTAAATATATAGCGTTTTTATATTTACACCTGAGAATAAATGTTTTACATGCATGAAAGCCAAGTATCCTACAAAGTTTGTTATTAAATGTGATAAATTTTTGAATCCATGACGTACATGAGCAAAGAAACCGGAATTGATATTTTTACAAACTATGCCTTTATTGGAACATTTCCTGCAATCTTTTCCGAAGAAGCTGAAAACGAATAATTATTCTACAACAGAAGAAACCTCCATTTTATGACACTTTCTTTTGCCGAAAATACTGCTATACAAAGAAATTAAATTATTACTCGTCTGAATGACCACTATCACGTTCTGAATAAATGTTGTCTTCATGCAAAAATAAAATTTTAACACATTAGTCATAGCGTAGTTCACAAAACAAGGCAAGGAACTATTAAATATGTTAAGGCGTTCTCTTCCTTAAAAACCGCCCGATTCAAACAAGTTCGCTGCCGTTTTCTTGCGCGGGACAATTGATAGCACTCGTAGGTCGGAAAATCTTGCATCCTTTATATTTTCAGGTGCATCTATTTTTGGCTTTTACCTTCATTTTGAAGCCCTCCATCAGCTGCTTGTCTGAAAATGACGTTAGAACAAGATTTTCCACACTTTTTTCTGAATTTTCGGGATTAAATTTCCAGTCCATGCTGGAGTAGATATATCTTTCACAGGAAAAAGGAACACCCTTAAGCAAAACAGCGATTAGTTCCCTATTAAACAGGCAACATTGATTGCAGACAAGGTAATGCCCTTACTATAATCAAGGTTCGAACTTGATATAAAAACCTGAGGCAATAAGTACATTCCTCTGTCAGTATAAACTAAAAATTGTATAGTGTAGAAAAGGCAATTCACCCACTGGACCGGTTTCGTACTAATTGGGAACTCATCACGTTCTGGCCAGAATTTGCCGCGGACAGGGGCTCGAACCTGGGCACGTCTGCTTTAGGGAATTTATTGATGCTCCTAACCACTAGAGCGACTAATCATTATACTATACGCGATTTTTTCTGCATGACATATACTAACTAATATAACTCAGTTAGATCTTCTCCTTTAGGTGGAGCTCATATGGCATCCATTTAGACACAAAGTTCCAACTAACCATCCCAAATCGTTTAAACCATAAGACACAAGAAAGTAGTTGAAAGCGGTGGCCAAATGATCATTTATATAATTAAGCGAAAATTGGTTAGGCGGGCGGTGATAACATTTACTATAATCAAGTTTGCGAATTTGTTATAATCATCTGACCCATTAAGTACATACATTTGTCAATATAAACTAAGAATTGTATAGTTTAGAAAAGGCAATTCATCCAGTAAACCGGTTTTGTCATAATAGATAATCATTGTCCATGCAATGCGAATTTTACCGGACCGAGGAAACAAACTAGGCATCTGCTTCAGAATCTAGTAATCTAACTACTCAACCACACTGGCGCACTTTAAACACAATTTTCAGTCATATACTAACTAATGCAACTCGGTTTGTTCTCTTACTTTAGGTGGAACCCATAAAGCACCCATTTACACCCAATATTCCAACTAACCATCCCAAATCTGCCGAACCTGAGCGAGCCTACAGTAGATGAAAGCGGTAGTAAGGCTCTGGCGATGAGTATGCCCCAGGGCGTGGTGGATCTCCGACCGGCAATCGGATCTCCTATAAAATACCACATGAGCCCGACGACGGCACCATGTCGGCGTATGTTCCCCATACACAATGGTTCAACAGCCACAGGATTACATGGACTCCTGGACGGTACCCGTACTTCCGAATGGCGAATGAGCTCTCAACAGCCACCGGCAACCATGCGGCACCTGCTGCCTTGCAGACTGCGCTTGGATGTGCAAAAGCTAGAGGTGCGTCCTCGATCAAAAAGCCGAGTGGTGAGGGGACACCACTTGTGCCAAATTCCCAAGGAAACTCCATGAAATGTGGAGCGGGCTTATCCTCAAAAGAGTCAGCCGCAGTAAAGAAAGAAAGGTATTAAAATGATCATTTATATAATTAAGCGAAAATTGGTTGTGCGAACGATGATAACATTTAATATAATCAAGGTTTCGAACTAGATATAAACATCTGACCCATTTAGTACATACATTTGTCAGTATAAATTAAGAATTGTCTTGTGTAGAAAAGGCAATTCATTCAGTGAACGGTTTTTGTCCTTATTGGGAAATATTCACGTACTGGCCATAATTTGCCGCGAACAGGACACGAACCTGGACACGTCTGCATCGGAATCAGACGCACTAACCACTAAAGAGACTCTGTCGCATACCACAAACAATTTACTATTATATACAAACTATTTTAACACGGTTAGTTTTTTTCCTTTAGGTGTAGCCCATAAGGGAACGATTTAGACTCAAAGTTCCAACTAACCATCCAAAATCTGATATTACTGAACAGACACCATTGTAGGTGGAGAAGTGATATTGAAATAATCATTTATATAATTAAACGAATATTGGTTGTGCGGGTGGTGATAATATTTACTATAATCAAGGTTGCAAATTTAATATATACAGCTAACCTTTTTCTACACTATACAATTCTTAGTTTATACTGACAAATGTATGTAATTAATGGGCCAGCTGTTTATATCAAGTTCGCAACCTTGATTATAGTAAATTTTATCACCGCCCGCGTAACTAATGTTCGTTTAACTATATAAATGATCATTTCAATAACACATCCACATCTACTGTATTGTCTGTTCAGTAATGACAGATTTGGGATGGTTAGTTGGAGTTTTAGGTCAATAAACGTTGCCGTATGAGCTCCACCTAAGGAAAAATAACTAACCGATTTACATTACTGAGTATATGACAGAAAATTGTGTGTAGTGTGCGACAGTGTGGCTCAGTGACTAGAGTACCAGTTTCCTGAGAAGACGGGTCCAGGTTAGAGCCCTGTCTGCGACAAATTATGGCTAGCATGTGATGAGTTCCCAATAAGGACGAAACCGGTCTAGTGGATGAATTGCTTTTTCTACACTATAAAATTCGTAGTTTATACTGAAAAATGAATGTACTTAATGGGTCAGGTGTGTGTATCAAGTTCGCTACCTTCATTGTAGTAAAAGTTCCCTATTAAGTTATCGAAGAAACTGACTTATTAAAAAAATCAGGCTCGCTTATGAAGAGAAGCTGATTGATCCGGGCGAGAATGATTCTATGCAGTTTAAATCGCCCATTTATCAGTTATCTTATATAAAAGCGAAAAAAATAAGTTTATGATGGTTTAAATTGAATCTCGTTGACATGTGTCAATAATAATTTAAAACAAGTTTGCAAGCTTGAAGTAAATACTAATCTCATTGTATTAAACGTCGCCGAAAAAAATATCAAAACTACCATCAGTGGCACGTACTGACGCGTTTCGACTTTCCATGACCATCGTCAGAGTACGAGAGCAAACTCGGTTTATAGAACTGTTACCAACATCCACGCAATCAATGATTGTCTGATTGTATTACCCATATATGTGTGGCGAAAGCCGCAAATGTTTAATGTTCGTGAGTACATAAAAATTGTGCAGCCGACTATTTCAGTGAAATACAATGTATGAGAGACTAATAGAGGTGATAGCCGCATATCTTATTCTTATTTCCAAATATATGCATTGCCATTTGATCCTCGCTAACCAGTTTCCAATTGTACTCTGATGATGATCATAGAAAGTCGAAACGCGTCAGCAAGTGTTACTGACAGTAGTTTAGCTATGTTGTTCGGCGATTGGTTAAATGCAATGGAATTAGTGTTTACTTCGTGCTCAGAAACATGATTTAAGTAATTGTTACTACTATCTGCGCAATCAATAATTCGTTTTTCTGTCAATAATTTCAACATTGATCAATCATTAAAATCTACTTCGTGTAAAGCATATTTATCGGCATTGAGAAATTGGCTAACGATCAAGATGACGTTATACTTTAAAGTAAAAAATATTTTACCGAGCCCCATAATATGCTATCATTCAATAGATTATTTAATGGGTTTGAAGGCTTCTATAGCATTGGCGGATTTTAAAATGTGAAAACCTCTATGATCTACAATGGATTACTGATTATAATTAACGTTTATCAACAAACAATAATTGCCTACTTTACGTAACACTCTTAACGTCAAATAAATAAACTTACTTTCTTTATTTTAACAAATAACAGTCAATTTTCTTTTCTTAAAAAGTTAATGTGTAATAACATCATGTTCGAAATCAAAAAGTTTTTTTGTTTCCTATCATGAGTAATCCGTTATTCCACTTTGCTTCGAAGTAAATTATGATATCATTTATCGGACATTTCCGTTACCCTAACGGAAACCCAAAAGAATATTACGATGAGATTTGATCGTCGTGGGCCGGTGCTCGTTCTACTTCACCCTCTAACCAAACCTCTGTTGTTTGCCCCACGAGGATGATTTCTGAAACAAGTCTCGCTACATTCGCACAACTGTAGGTAGCAAATCCCGCACAGGGAATTGGAATCACGATTCTTCGCAAGCTTTAATTCTACTCAATTTTATTCTTGTCATTTGAAATTAATTTTTCTTCGTGAGGAACTGACACAAATTTGCTGAAAGCATTATTTTTCTCAAACGCTACCAGCTCCATCAATATCATTATCAATAGAAATAGCAAGTTATTATTTCACTCATCCATTTCTAATCCTACCAACTTAGTGTTCTTAATCATTGTTACTCCTCCTTCTCCAAAGGTCATGAATATACTCTCCTCTTCCTGGATATATCCAAGGCTTTTGATTCGCTGTCATTTTCAGCAATTGAATCCGCCTTGATGAGAAGCGGTATCTGCGGCAACGTCCTCAATCTTATCAGTTACTATCTCCGAAACCGATGCGCGACTGTAAAAGTCGGAAATAGTCACTCGAGGCCAGCCTTTATCCGATCTGGAGTTCCCCAGGGCTCCGTACTTGGTCCTATTCTTTTCAACCTTACACTCGCGCAGGTAAAGGTTGAAGACAACCTTTTCAAGCTGTTTAAATATGCGGATGGCATGGTCATAGTGTTCAGTAACCCCGCAGCATCCAACCCTTCCTTAACCCTTATATCAGAGCTTTTATCCTCGCTCCATTCGCAGCTGAGCAATATCGGTCTCAAACTAAACCCCGCCAAGACTCGTTTGATGAAACTCTCCTCCGACCCATTCTGCTCTCTCCCGGTTGCAAATTATCCCCTTGATATTGAAATAATAGATTCAGCCAAACACCTTGGTATTTATTTTTCAAAATCCCTAGACTTCTCCCCACACCTTACACACACTACTTCCAAACTCTTCAAATGGGCCCGTCTAATCTGCTTCAAGACTAACAACCCCATTCTCCAACTCACGCTATTCAAGGTCTACGTCCTACCCCTAATTTCATAGGCTAGCAAATTCTACAGTCCCCTCACTCTCATCTCCTCGTATGCTATCGAACAGATCTCCTCAAGATTTCTATAGCAAGTCTTCCCCCACAGCCAAAATTATCGGGAATGTCTACTCCTGGAAAACCTTCTACCGCTTTGGTTTACACGTCACCTTCGACTCATTTCTTTTATCCATAAGATCACAACTTGCCTATCACTGTCCAACTTTGCTCACCCAAGTCACCACTACGCCACACGCTCTAGCAACTCTTCTATCCAATCCAACCATACCCCCAATATATTTAAAATCTATCTCTTTTCCAAAACCCCTAGTGTCTTCAACACTCTTCCCATGGAAATAAAGCTCCTACCCCAGCACGAATTTAAAAAGGCGGCCCACAAGTACTTTAACAAATTTCTTTGTGAAACGACCGATTGGAAGCGAAATTGGTTCCTTCTTAATTCATAACATTTCTTTCACCCTAGGCTATTCTCTTTACTGGTTTTATAGGACGAAATCCCTCCGGCTGACATCTAATTTCCACTTTTCCCCTCTGGTTTTAAATCTCTCACTCTTGACTCCCTGATACCACTTCTATTCTCATTTTTCATTCTATTATATCCTTATAGTGGATACTTTTCCACGTTTTCATCGGACATCGACATCTCCTCGTCTACCATCAGTCATAACCTCGTTCAACGAACGCCAGTGATCCCTGCACGTCACTCTAGTTTCAATCTAGTCGACTCCATCCTGGTCAATACCACATTTCAGAAATTCAATATCCACGACAAAGGACTCCATCGGTCGACGTCTGCTTCCGGTCCACCATCATTTTCGATCACACACTCAAACTCATATTTCCAGACCCAGCCTACACCGCATTAATGCTCGGACATTTCATGGACTGAACTCCAATTGATCTTGTCTAGTCGAATGGAATTTCGTTTTTATTTTTCACCAGATTGAACTATCATGAAGTTGATGAAAGCATTTCTCTTCCCCAACTCCTCCCCCTGCTATTAAATACTTTGCTAGTCACAATTTCATTCACCTCTACAAATCCTAGCTTTGATTTGTTATTTCAATGGTCGGGCCTGTTGGCCTTTGATGCCAAATAAATGTATTATTACTAATATTATTTTTTTTTAAAATTATTATTGTTATTACAACAGAACGTAATTTAAAAAATTGCTTTGTTACAATTTGCAGTTATTTACGCGTTTACTGCCACGATTACATTGAATGTATTATGCAGTACTCAAATAAATATTATTATTAATTAGATATACAATAATGCAACTCAGTTGAATGAAAACTTAGTATCATCTTGTATTTAATCCAAATATAGCATTGTTTGAAACATTTGGATTTATAGTAGTGTGATACTTTGATAATAAGCGGGATCAATCCAATAAATAACTTCTACAAATATATAATCGTCTAATATAAATTAACATACTACAAGAAATATTTCGACTCTCCACAATTTAATGACAAAATTGAGATGGCTAAAATGGAATTAAGATTTATCTAAAATCGCCGACTAATCGAATATTAATTTAAAATTTAATTTTGAACGTACCCATTAGCGGTTTTCGGTTTGTTACGTTTGTGAATCTTGGCAATGATTCGGTAGAGAAACACAACACATGCTTTGAATTGTGTGAAAAATGGATAATGACTTATCAGACATATCGAGGTAAGAGTATGTGTTAAGGGTTGAACCCTAGGATAGGAATCACAGTTTTCTAAAGTTCCACTAAGCTTAGTAGTTTTTTCTGCCGCACTAGCAGTACTAGTACTTGCAGAACTTTCAGTTCTTTCAAATTTAGCACGACGAGACTTGCCACAGTTTTGGATAAATGCGCCTTTTTCGGTATTTGCTTGCTTTCTTCTTTGAATCCTGCGTAAGAAATTAAGACAAATTCCATATCGAACACGGCCACTGTCTTTATCCGTTAAGGTAAATATAAAAACACAAGGCTCACGACCAGGAACGTTGCATTTATTGGAATCATTAAATCCCGTTGTGTTAATGCATGCTTCAGGTTGGCAAAAAAACACAATATCAGAAGGAAGCAGAAAGTCTTTGTGATCAACCGGAGGATAACGGCCAAGTAATTGAGGATTAAGAGTTCGATTACTTAACTTGCTTGGATGTCTGGCGCCAACAAATACAATGTAATCAACCAAACGAGGACAAACAAATACTTTTTTCCCAGAAATTGCGGAAATCTCCTTTGAATGCGACATGACAAAAGATATATACACAGACAAGTATTAAGAATCACATGCCTGAAATATAATAATTTAAATATTCGCAGGCTTGAGACATATACTCCACGCACAGCAGTATTGATGCGACAAAACAAACGTTTACATTAAACTTCAAAAACTTAAATAATTATCAAGTAATATAGTATACTTACGCTCGTTTACACAAGATACACCATTACGTTAGTGATGTACGGAGACTTTAAAAAGACCGACATAGAGCTATGTTGAGGCCCCTAACCTATTGGTGTTAGTAAGCCCCCTAGATGCCAGTTCGCTAGAAGTCCTAACATTCACAGTAGAGTCTGTTTTGCCTACATTGTTATCTGTGTCAATAAGATTTAAATCCATTAGGTCCTGCCCTAAATGAAATACATCTTCTAATTTAATATCGGCATTCATGATCAAGAATTATGATACTTAAATTGACATTTACTAGTGGCGTTTGGAAGGTGAAAGTTGGAAAGCTATATCTTCAGCAATAATCTGCTTTGATGTGTACGTGACCCACAATAATAAATAAATTACCTGTTCCAAGACTCCTCCTCAGTGTTATATTATATCAGAACACAAGGCAAGTGTTGAAAGGTGTATATTGTGTAATGTTGTAATCGTTTATTATGGAGAGAAATGTTAAAAATGCAGCAAACGAAAATCTACAACCAGCTCGGAAGCACGATACTCAAAAACTGAAAATAGCGCACAATTATAAAAATCAAGTCTTTAAACAAAGAATGTTCTGGAAAATAAAAAGAAAAAATTCTTTTTAAATAAAGTTGTTACAATCAGCTATGGTGGTTTAAATTTATCATTCAAGGTCATTTTATAAAAGGCGGAGGATTCAACATCCTCTACAGCTATTCATATGTCCGACATGTGCAAATCCCGCATTGATACACGGACTCTTCACGATCTGTACTCTAGTCGACCTTGCCTAGTCCAATAGAATCTGCCATCCAATAGAACGAACTATGACGAAGTTGATGAAAGTACTTCACTTTCTCAACACGCTCCTTCCTTATCGTTAAATACTTTGCTAGTCACAATTGCATTCAACTTTACAAATCCCTATTTGTATTTGTACCTCATCATTTCAACTGTTGTGCCTGTTGGCCTTTGTTGACAAATAAATGTATTATTATGACATAACAGAATCTCTTGTCGTATTTTTGTTCACGCGCGTGTATATTGAAGTCACTCCAAAATTTGTTTAGGACTGATAATGACAAAATGTACAGTGGCTTCAACCTATAGTAAATATATTGAAGAAATGTAATGATCTCAATTAGAGAAAAAAGGCTAAAGAAAAATCCTATGTGTATTTATATGCAACAAAATTGGAGTAATTTATGATAGAATATATTCATTTGGATACAAACCACACATTTTTATTAAATAGATTCCAATATCAGAAAATTTACAATAGATATAAAATGTCGCATGACATAAATATGTCCATTAATTCACGTTTAATTTAATTAATTTCGATTATTATGTTTTATACTTTATCAGCACTGTGTATATCCTATATAATTTAACAATAATGGATTGCGCGGGTGGTGATAACAATACTATAAATCAAGTTTGCGTGCTTGAAGTAAACACCAATCCCATTGTATTTAACCAGTTGTCGAACAACATAACAAAACTACCGCCAGCCGCAACGCACGTTGGTCCATTTATAATTTTCTTTTGATCTTGATTAGTCGTGCATTTTATTATAATCGTCTACCACAAAACTATAAGCATGGTAATCAAAACTGAATGAATGTATTTAGTTAAAGAATATCATCATTTAAACTGGCTTACTGAGGTCTATAAACCACCATTAAGATTAAATTATCAATCTCTCTATTTATAAAATCTGTTATAGCATTTTTTAATTGTATGTCATAGTTTGACATTAAACTAAAAAATTATAAATGAGGACTCCTCCACCTCGTTTATCGAACGAACAATCTTTTCTAAATAAATAATATTGATGCATTTCAAATTCATTGTTTCCAATATACATAGTGATCCAGGTTTCAGGTAATATTATAAAATTACAAACTTAGCTCATTTTATACAGCAAAACATATTTGTTCTTAATACTTCTAAAATATACATAAAACAAAGTGTATTTAGAGTATAAATTTTGTATATTTTCTACGATATCTGATGACAGCTTTATAGATCTCTTGGTTGGTATTGTAACTTTACTTTACTTTACTGCGGCTGACTCCTTTTGGAGGATAAGCCGGCTCCATTTTCATGGAGTTTCTTGGGAATTTGGTACAATTGGTGTCCCCTCACCAACCCTTGCGTTTCTCCGCTGTCCATTATGTTCAAAAGTGGTAGAATCACAAGAACTCTGTTTTTTGTAATATTCGTATCTATTGACCGAATTTCTCTGTTGGTTTTCCCTGCTCAAAATAATTCCTGAGCCTAATTATTTTACAACTTAATTGATGTTGTCAAAATCCTTTCTAGGATTTTTTTGTCTCTTCCTATGAAATTTTTGTGGAAATTAGTGACCTAAGCTTCTTTTTATTTGTTCTCATTTGTATATTAGCCGGTCGCTTGAATAGATATATAACATCAAGTCTCGGACGATCGCAACTCTTGTTAACACATTAACATTTTATTATCTCTGTCTAAGCTGTATCCTTTATTATGTTATTCAGTTTACCTACCTGATCTGGATCATAATTCAAGAATAAACAAAATTAACTTATCTTGCTTTGCGTTACATGCAGAACCTTCATTAAGCCAGTATATTCAGTAAATTTTTCCCAGATTTATTCGTTGAATTTGGCCTATTTTCATCTCTTGTCATCTCTTGCATCTCATAACGCAGATGAACATCTACCCTTAGCTGAAAAATTTGACGATGACTAAAATGACAAATTTGATAAATTAGCATATACATTAACTTAAAAATTATATAAAACAAGGTTAGATTCTTTAAATCAATTTTGCGAACTAGAAATAAACACAAATCATATTATATATAACCAGTCATCGAACAACATAATAAAACTACCGCCAGGTTAGATTATCAGCCGTGGGTGGAGATAGCAAATGTAACAGCAGATGGGAATACGCCAATTACAACCAACAAATCTGGAGAATTATTATCGTGTATTCTATAGACTGTATTTTCTGCACGTAACGCAAAACAAGGCAAGTAAATATATTTGTTAACCTTGATGGCAATGCCGATCTAGGGGAGGTAAGAAATCTGAAAGATATAATCCAAAATACTGCTAAGACAGAGATTATCAAATATTAACTTGTGGAAAACATTTCATTTGTACAAGACCTCGTGCTATAAAATTATTCAAGCTACGAGAAAATATTCTGTTGGAAATAAATAAAAAATTGATGTAACGACACAAATTAATTGCCGACATATTGCGTAAATTAAATTCAATTTTATTTACGTTGCACCAATGAGTAAAAAGCAAAACTTGCCGTTAACCAATAGTGTGCAAGTAGACATATATTACTATGGCATGGTATTTAAGCACGGCAATTTACCATGCAATTCAGTTGTCACATTTGCCTTCTTCTTTGCGTTACGTGTGCCTGCTGTCGGCTGTCAATACCTACGCTGGTTATTGGATTTTTTTCAACAAAAATTGGCAACAACCGTGACTCATCTTATTGCGGTACAACCAGCGAGTCGAGCCAATTAATGCAGAACTTCAACGAAGTTTTACACATCGAGATTACAACGCAACAACAGAAGGAACCACAGCCAGAGTCAACCCAAGGCTCTAGGACTCTTCACACTCGGCATTTGCCGGAGAACGCACGACCAGGCCCTGTTAAGGGCCCCCTATCAGAATAATAACTATATTTATTGCACCTTAACTGAGTTTGTAACGTCGTACGGCATTTACTTGAAGCCGGAGCGTTTACAAAATTGGCGACCGCGCCAGGATATTAAGTATTGTTCTGTTTTTTTGGTATAAATAAAATTGACTTTCTTTTTCATTTATTTGGGATAAAAATAGATTAACATTTGCGTTTACGTCTTCTTTACTCTGATCGTGGTCTTCTGGGAATTTTTGTTGGGTATATATTCGTGAATTTGTGGTGTATTTATTTTGGGTAAAATAATAATAATAATACATTGGCATCAAAGGCCAACAGGCCCTCTGTTCAACTTTCCTACGTACAAAACTGCACCGTACGTACTCAACAGGTTCAGTTGCGGATAATTTCAATTTTTGGATACAGTTACTGTGACGTGTTTTGTGAAGGAACTAATTAATCTGTGTTCTGCGTTCATTCAACTGTGGAAGCTGTTTGTGAGTAAGCGTTTCATTAAAGTATATTTATACATTTTCATATTGCTTATAAATATATGCTTTTAAGATCCCGTAAGATTGTTAGAATGTCAGGTCCAATTTTAGATATTGATGTTCCTGTTTGGGATGGAGATAGTGAACTATTCTTTATGCGTATAGACTCCGCTTTCTCCCCGTTTCCTGATTATGACAGTCATAAAAAACTGTCGAAGGTTTTTGCTAAACTACCTTCTGAATTGCAGCGACGGATTTATCCTAAGCTTGGGGCCATTAGGAAGCTACCTAATCCAATTTTGGGCCTACAAAACGAAGTAGAATCCTTGCTTGGGCCCACAGAAACTGAGCAGATAATAAATAAATAGGCGCAGTTAGACATGCCAAGCCTAGGCCCTATCAAAATTTTGAGGGAATTACGGAAACGTTGGTAAAGAACCAAAATTTCTGACCATGAGGCTAAGGTTGTTTTTATTAACAATCTTCCACAAGCATTAAAACTCTTTGCCAGACAACTTCCCAACACTCTCTCTATAGATGACTTATCTGAGAGATGTGAGTTAGAATATAGGGTTTTGGAACCTAAAGTGAATCCGTCATCCTTTTCTTCACCCCCGCAAGATGATAGACTCTCCTCTTTAGAGAGGACAGTGACGAACATGGCTAAAGTTCTAGAAGGATTGGCCATTACCAAATCCGAGCTAAATCAAGTGAATTCTCGACCCAAAATTGTTCCTAAGCCCAATTATAACGGTAGGCGGCGATCGAGATCTCCGCAATCCTTTAATAAATATGCCCCAAAGAACTGGTGTTATAACCCCCAGAAGTTTTTTTATTCATGCCAAGTCTGTCTTTGTTGTTCCGAAGAATTTCCGAATGAGTGTCAATTTCCACAGCTGACGGAAAGGACAACAGACCGCAGGCACAAGGGTGCATCAGTATCGGGAAACATCTGGCGCAGGAAGTAGAAGACCGTACTTTCTGCGCATCAACGGCGCCACAAGGAAGAAGCCAACTAAAATCCGACATCCCTGCCGACTCTTTTCGTCCATGCCGAATTTTTCACAAAGAGAACCAAACGGACAACACCGGTCGCAATCACCAGCCTACTTGTTTGCATGACTCGGCCAAACAGCCCAACGATCTTCTGCTTCTTCTTGATTTCAAAACTAGCGAAGACTTCATCGTAGACACAGGTGCAGCAGTCTCAGTTCTCAAGGATGATTCAATGGCCGAGATGTCGCTAGGCGTTCTTCTCGTAGCAGCTACAGGCGAGCCCATACCAACTTATGGCTGCCGGTACCGCACACTCAACAAATGTCTAAGACGTGAATTTTCCCACAATTTCATCATTGCCAAGGTCTCACATAACATAAAAGGCCTTGATTTCCTTCTGAAATTTCGGCTCATTGTTGATCTTGCCAATCAAAAAATCATCGACCCCTCGAACGGGCTTGAGCAAAGTTTTTGGATACTTGCCTCCGAGCGTTTGGAGTTACAGGTCATTCAGCCAACCCCAGTGCATCATTCACCAGAGATATCAGCAGCTCTTCAAAAATACAAGTCGCTTTTCGATCTTAACAAGTCAGAGCTACGAGTCTCCAACACGATGCACCATATCGTCACAAAAGGACAACCTATTGCACTCAAGAAGCGACCACTGGCCCCTGCTAAGTTGAAAGCGGCCCAAGAAGAGTTCTCAAGGCTTTTGGAAGACGGAATCATCAGACCATCGAAAAGTTCATGGGCGTCACCACTGCACTTAGTCTCTAAATCAAACGGATCCTACAGAGCCTGTGGAGATTACCGTAAGCAAAATTCAGTGACAAAATCTGATGCATATCCTATTCCAAATATTAACACTTTACTTGAAAAACTCAACGGCAGCAATTTCTTCTTAGTGATTGACCTCAGACAAGCCTACCATCACATCCCGGTAGCACCAGAGGATATCGAAAAAACCGCAGTCATCACTCCATTTGGCCTTTTCGAATATCTTTATATGCCTTTTGGACTTAAGTGTGCTACACAGACATTTCAAAGATTCATGGACAACATACTTCGCGACGACTCTGCTTATTGTATGACATATCTCGATGACATTATGGTATTCAGTCCAGATTTAGAATCTCATGCGAAGCATCTACGAAATGTCCTTTCACGCTTATCCAACCACGGACTCAAGATCAACTGTGACAAGACGCAGATTGCAACTACATCCGTGGACTTCTTAGGGCATCGTATCACGGCCCAAGGTATTCAACCGTTGCCGTCAAAGACGATTTCATTCAAGACTGTTAGCGAGTTGCAGAAAATCCTGGGAGTACTAAACTGTTATCGCAAGTTCCTTCCGGGCCTTTCAAAACAACTTTATCATTTGTGCAGGCACCTGCGGAACCGAAAAGGACTTAGCAAGAATTCCATCATAACTTGGTCATCCGAAGACGAGGAATTACTTCGATTCGCCATCAACTCGTTAGCAAATGCCACAATGCTAACACATCCAGATTTTCAAAAACCATTGCTACTCACAGCAGATGCTTCTGAATTCGCCATTGGAGCCACGTTGGAACAAGAGATCGATGGAGTTCGGAAGCCTATCAGTTTCTACTCGCGTACTCTTCAACCAGTAGAAACGAGGTACGACACTTTCGGTCGAGAACTTCTCGCCATCCACGACGCAGTGCGCCATTTTATCAGCATCATTGGCAGTAGCAGATTTGATTTTTTCACAGATCATGCACCATTAGTTAGCGCACTTCGAAACGCAACTTCATCTATCGCCAAGTACCCTGCCAGAGTGGAAAACAGCTTTCACGTCTAAGCGAATGACAATTTGACATCTTTCACGTCAAGGTCAAACAGAACTTTATTACAGATGCCCTTTCCAGGCCAGACGTCTCTCTACAACCACCTTCGCCGTCGCCATTCACTGTCAACTCCGTGGCACTCAGTGAACCTGCACTAACGCCAACTCTCCTGCGAACTGAACAACGCGGTGACATTCACATTCAAAGATCACTAGCCCGTCACCCAACCAAGTTCATATGCCGTCTGTGGGAAGGCTTACCAATTGTTTACTTCACGGGTACGCAGCCCAGCAAGCCAGTTCTGCGGACCAGCCTTCAGAGAAAAGTTTTCGATTCAATTCACTCAATTTCTCACCCAGGAAGCCAAGCGACTGTCCGACTTCTTACAGATCGCTTCTGGGGTCACAGACTTAGGCAGAATATTAAACGATGGGTCTCAGAGTGTGCAATTTGTCAGAAAAACAAGATCACACGACACACTCGTTCTAAGTTGCAACATTTTTGATCTACTTCTCGCCTAGCCATCGTCCACATCGACATAGTTCATCTGACAAAGGTTCAAGGTTTCAGCTACCTTCTAACTATGATCGATAGATTTATACGGTGGCCTGCGGCATTACCTCTTGCCACCATTTCTGCAGACGAAGTAACTAACGGTTTTATCTCTGCATGGATATCCAATTATGGTGTTCCCAATGAGGTCATCAAGGACAGAGGCACTTGCTTCTCATCTGATCGTTTCAAAACCACCTTGCGGTACATGGGATGCATCTTACGCCAGACGACCGCCTACCATCCCCAAGCTAATGGTATGGTAGAGAGAATGCATAGGGAACTCAAAGCTGCTTTAGCATCCTCGTCCATTAATGACAACTGGGTCGATGCACTACCTTTAGTTCTGCTGGCCATGCGTTCTCGTACTCAAGAATCCATTAAAACGTCTGCGTCACAACTCTTGTATGGCATGGATCTACGCCTGCCTAGTCAGCTCCCACGTCTACTACCGGCACAAGATGACCCACAAGACGAAGCTACCCGCCTTCGACTTCATTTCGGTAACATGTTCGAACAGCAGCCGAGACACACGCCTCGTCCAGTCTTCGTTCACCCACAGCTCCACAGCTGCAAGAAAGTACTCGTTCGCAACAATAATGCTGTTGCACCACTACAACCCAAGTATCGCGGTCCTTACCCGATTTTACTCAGACAGCCAAAATACTTCATTATTATGCAAGGCGCTACACCGACATCAGTAAGCATAGACAGGTTGAAACCGTTTATCGAACCGCCTGATCCTGAGAAGCGTTCAAATCATCGTCTCTATTCTATTCCAATTCGTCAATCAATAGTTCGCTTGCATAACGCAATCATCGTATAAACATTAAATTTTTGTTATTCTATGTAACAACATTTTTTTAACCTTACGTTATTTATTTCCGCATTGATCTCACGTGGCATAACCAGCTGTTCTTAGCTAACAATTGTGTAGCATTTTTGAACAGTTCTTTGGTATTATGCCATTTCTGAGGCAATGTTCGTGTACATATTTTTATGCAGTTACCTTTGATTTTAATGTATATATTTTTACATTATAATGTATTTCTCACACATGACATCACACTGCCTATTTTGGTATGACCAGCTACTTAGAGCTAACGCTTTCGTGTAGCAACACTAAGTAGTTATCAGCTTCATATCATGGTACAGGCCATTTTCAATGCATATCTCAACTTCATCAATTGCACAAAGACAACTATACCAATATCATGACCACAAAGTCGAGCACTCACTCTGGCTCCTTTGGTCGTATACAAACGCATTGACGACGATCCAGCCTGCCTAGGTTTTAACTTAAACCTGGCAAATTCAGAGGCAATTTACCTCGAAATCTTCACGCTGCGGCTCCCAAATCTTACACTGCTTTATTTTGCCTCAGGCGGTATGACCGACCACTAGAGCTAACAATTTGTGTAGCAATCCCTAGTGGTTATCTGGCATCATATCATTGTTGAAGCAACCAACAAGCATACTTAAGCCCAGCATTTATGGTATATTATTTTTTTTAACTTGGTTCGAACTCTGTCATGCATTTTTATCTAGCCTCGCAGAGAGGAATATTTTTCCTTTTTTCAGAGAGGAAAGTGTTGTAACGACACAAATTAATTGCCGTTGCACCCATGAGAAAAAAGCGAAACTTGTCGTTAGCCAATTCTGTGCAAGTAGACACTTATTACTATGGCATGGCTATTTAAGCACGGCAAATTTACCATGCAGTTTAGTTGTCGCATTTGCTTTCTGCCTTGCGTTACGTGTGCGTGCTGTCGGCTGTCATTACATACGCTGGTTATTGGAATGTCTTCACCAACAATTGGCAACATCGTTTTGGTATATAACCAGCGATACGAGCCAATTAATGCAGAACTTCAACGAAGTTTTCACATCGAGTTTACAACTCAACAGCAGAAGGAACCACAGCCAGTATCAACCCAAGACTCTAGGACATCTTCACTCTGAAGGATCTTTCTCGGTATTTGCCGGAGAACGCACGACCGGCCCTGTTATGGACCCTCTATCAGAACAATAACTCTATATCCATAGCACTTTAACCGAGTTTGTAACGTCGTACGGCATTTACTTGAAGTTGGGGCGTTTACAGTTCACTGGTCAACAAAGTGTTTATAGAAAGGGACAAAACGGTCCTACAGAGGAAATTATCTACAGCATGAAAGCTGAAAAGTAATTTGACGCAGAAAATATGAAGAGCGGGAAAGGCCAGAATATAAAGTCATCAGTGCTAAGTCAGTAATTATCGTAAAAAATATAGATTATTCGTACACTAAACTTACTATGATTTATGCACATTTTTAAGTATTAAGAAAAAAAATTTTGCTGTAAAATTTGATGATATATAACGATATCGATTTCAAAATATTAGCTAAAACGTGGATAATTACAGATATTAAAAACCATGAATTTGAAATTCCTTGATATTTTTAATTTATAAAAGTAAGAAAGTTGAATAAACGAAGTGAAAGAGTTCTCATTTATTGTTAATTTATGTATTATGCGAAAAGGTTGAAACTGACGAAAAAATTCTATCAATGATTTTAAATTAGAAAGATTTATAAACGGAAATGAATGGTGGTTTATCGACCTCCGTATACCAATTTAAATGACATTCTTTATACTAATTTTTTAAAACTTAATTTCAACTGCCAATTGAAGAGGTTAAATTAATTATCGGACAGAAATTAACCTCTCATATAAAAATAAATCAATTTTTATTTTTGGACATTTGATGTTATCGCTGGTTTCGTAAAACAATATTGTAATTTTTGAAAAATATTGTAAAATTTTTTGAAAGTTCTTTTGTTCATATTGTCGAAGTTTTGGACTTGTCTTGTGAAAAGAAATGAGAGAGTTTTGATCTGAGTTTCTGAATTGCATAAGCGGGACACTGCGTGGTTCATCTCCGATTACTTTGTGAATAAAATTTGTAATCTTCTCGTCATTTTGTTGTTTTTAATTATCAGCGAAAAGAACCACAAGTTTGCTTTGGGTAATTTAAGTGAATATTTGTTTCAAGGTCTCAATCATTCCAGTTCAGTAAATTTGTGGACATCAGCGTATCCGGGTAAGCTTACTTAATTAATATAATATATAAATTACAAGTAATTTAATAATATCATGTCTGGTTTATTAAATACTGAGGATACAGAGCAGTTGGCTAGCGGACTTAAGGATTGTAGCTTAAGAGATAGTTCAGAGGAACTTAAGTGTTCCAAGATAGATGATCATTCCGCATATATGGATTTTCCGGGCCTGGCATCCAAGAGACCCCCTTATGGTAGTGACCTAAGGGCCTCTACAAAAAATGGCGACCGCGCCAGGATCCTTTATGCGGGAAGATATGATGTAGATGATCGTTATTGCCACAATTCTATGGATAGCAATGTCAAGCTTAATATGTACAGACCAGACAACCATTCTGAATGGGTCGAAGAAGCAAAATTTTATTTTAAACTAAGACGGATGACCGACCCTATAGAAAGGTTTGCCTCGGCCTGGTGGTGCTTACCTGAGCCATTAAAAAAGAATCTGTTTAGACTCAGGAAATTTGTTACTGAGAACAAACCAGAAAATGCATTTGAGCTTCTAGTAGAAGAACTCCATGGACGATATCAACCCGAGAGGATTGAACGGATGACTGACTTATTACGTCAGGAAAAGATGGGAAATCTACTTCCATCTGAATTTTATGACAGACTAATTTCAAAATCCATCGGGCTTGATATATCTGAGGAAGTTATAAATAGTATATTTGTAGCAGAATTGCCTGCTAGACTAAGAGCCACATTGGATGTATATGATACATTGGAACTAGAGTGGCCCAAGAAGCTCAAAGGGTTGGACAAAGTGTATCGTCAGGTGGAACCTAAGGTGTATGCAGTAACCGCAGATTCACGCCTAGAGCAGCAACTCAGACATCTCTCAGAGAGGCTCCTGATCATTGAGAATGAATTAAGTACCCTCCGCAGGGATGTGGGTTGGATAAAAAGCAATAAGGAAACTTCCAACAGAAGTAGGGTAAATTCTCGGAGTCAACGTTCAAATTCCAAGCATTGGAGAGGCGAATCGCGTGAGAGTGTACGAGGACCACGCGAGTGGTGCATATCGCATCGCAAATACGCCGAGTTTGGAAAATGTCAGGAGGGGGATGCACGTTTCCAAAGTTGGGTGGTCCCCGATGGAAAGGAAGTAGTCTTCCTGTAGCCTGGTCGAAGCTGCCGGAAAACTAATGAAGCCCCCGCTAATAGGAGCCGTAGGGGGGGTTGCGCATGCAAGGCTCCAAGGTATGCATATTCGTGGCATACTAAAAACATCGAAGTTAGGTTCGGAAGCTTCGATGGAAGAGACGCGCAGTAATATAGTCCGTAAATCTGTTAGATTTCGGCTAGCAGATAATCTTAAAGAGGTTGCTGGTTATAGCAACAATAAGTTCGTTATAACTGATGAACTTAGTGGCTTAAAATTCTTAATAGACACGGGTGCAGAGGTGAGCATAGTTCGATCTGATGTGGTGGAAATTGATAGCCCCACATTCGATTACCAACTATGGGCTGCTAATGGAAGTCCTATTGAGGTTAAGGGAGTTAAAGAATTGTCATTGATATTGGGGCAGAAATCTCCATTTACGTGGAATTTTCTGGTCGCTGATATAAAGGATAACATCATTGGGATGGACTTTTTGATCCATTTTAATCTCGCTTTAGATCCCAAATCTAGGACCATTGGACAAAGCACTGGGATAGTGACTTATGCTGAGACTGGGACCTCAGTAATTAGGTCAGTGAGACTACCCAGACCCGTCGTCGCCGATGACTTGGCGGATGTCATCGAGAAACACCTGGCCGTGTTTCTGCCATTCAATGCTAAGCGCAAGGGTTTAAAGACAGGCATAGAACACCAAATCGAGTTGGTGGAGCCACTACCTTGTTCGCCCAAGTCTCAACCGTTAGCACAACACAAGCAGCAGGTTGCTATTGAAGAATTTAAGCGGTTGAGAGAAGAAGGAATTTGTAGGCGTTCAAATTCCAACTTTGCATCTCCAATAGTGGTTGTTCCCAAACCTGAACCAGGTCAATGGAGGGTTTGTGGTAACTATCGTCTATTGAATTCGGTTACGAAAGGCGATTCGTATCCTCTACCGAACCAGAGTACTTTGCTCAGGGATATAATGAGGTATGAGGTATACACAACGTTAGATCTGCAGAAAGCGTACTATCAAGTACCTATGGAGGCAGAATCTATACCGCTCACAGCAGTGCGATTCCCTGGAGGAGGATCGCATGAATTCTTATGTATGCCTTTTGGGTTGAAGAATGCAAGTCAGACATTCCAGCGTCTGACAGAGGAAGTTCTTCAAGACTGTTCATTTGCTAGAGTGTATATAGATGACATCATTATATATAGTCAATCTAGGGAGGAACACCGGGAGCATTTGGACATCGTTTTGTCTAAGCTGAAACATTATGGATTGGTAGTGAAACCAGAAAAGAGTAGGATTGGTTGCTCTACTGTAAAATATCTTGGACACACCATTTCCAAGGATGGAATCAAGCCCTTGGAAGACAAGGTACAAGCAATCAAGGATGTGCCAGAACCTAGAACTGTACGCCAGTTGCGTAGATTTTTGGGCATGATTAGCTACTATCGTCGGTTCATACCAGGTTTAGCTGGAATTTTGGGGTCGCTAACTCGACATTTAGTTCGTGAACGAAGCACAATCAAGAAGTCCTGGCCTATTAATTTTAGCCAAGACGACAAGGAAAAATTCCAGAGGGCCAAAGATCTGTTAAGCCAAATAACCACATTAGCACCTGTGGATTGGACTAAGCCGTTTGAGCTGGTCACAGATGCTTCTGATGTAGCCATAGGAGCAGTGTTACATCAACGGGAAAATGGTATAGTCAAGCCGATTGGATTCTATAGTCGGAAACTCCAAGATCGCGAGAAGCGATATGATACGCTTGGAAAGGAGTTACTAGCAGTTTATTCTGCAGTGTTGCATTTTGAGCACTACCTAGATGGACATCAGTTTATGATATTAACTGATTCATAAACCGTTGCTGAGTATCCTGGGAAAGAAATAGTAATAAATTATTCTCGGCGGGTAAATTCACAAATAACCTGACTGCAGAATTTGATTTAGCTCATAAGTCTGCCAGACCTTTAGGAAAAGATAATGTGGTGGCAGACACTCTCAGTAGACCAGACGTATCAGATGAAGATATGGTTCGTTCAGAGTCACTCGTATGCTTCATTGTATCTTCTAATGATTTTTGTCCAGCAATTGATGGAAGCGCAAGGTTCTGATCCTTTAGTCGCTGTAAGTTAGAAAAGAATCCTGTATATACACGCAGGAAAATTGGAGATAAGTGGTTATTATGTGAATTCCAGGAGCCAACCTAGACCTATGTACCGCTAGAATTAAGGTATAAGGTAATTCAGCAGCTACATGAATTCAGTCATCCTTCCATTAAGGCAACTATCAGGATGGTCACTGATAGATATATGGCCAAAGATGTCGAAAGACATAAGAGCCTGCAAGGACATGCCCGGCGACAAACTTGTAAAGTTTGGCGTCATACCAAAACTGAAATTCAAACGATTGGTATAACAGCGGGTCGATTCATGCATGTTCATATTGATATAGTAGAAATGCCTGAGATTTCGGCCATAAGTATTTACTCAATGATGGTCGATCGGTTCAGTCAGTCATTTTGAGGTAGTAATCCCAAGGACATGACAGCTCAAGAGGTCTTACGGATGTTTCCTTGCATAATTGGGTGTCGCGATATGGTACCAGTAAGGGTAAATCTGGCTGATCGTGGTAGTCAGCTTATGTTCGAACTGTTTATCAGATCATTGAATACAATGGAGATAGAAGTAAGACACATGCGCTTATAATCCCAGAGCCAATGGGATGGTTGAGAGACTGCACAGGAGCTTCTAAAGGCCGCATTACGCTGCACTGGGTGGATCCAGTTGGATACATGATTTGCCCGTAGTTTTGTTGGCAATGCGAAACAGATACAGAGTTCAGTTAGAAACATCCATAGTAGAACTTGTTTATGGAGAGCCACTGAGGTTACTTGGAGATATTCTAATAAAAACTCCAAGTTGTCTCGATTGGGCCTCTAGTTCAGTAGATTGGTTTGTTGGAGCACTGAGAGATAAAATGAGTCGTTTAGCTCCAACCAAAACTAGAAGTCCAAAGTCTAAATGCTATGTATCTTCAGATTTAAAGCTGGCATCCAAGAGACCCCTTATGGTAGTGACCAAAGGGCCTCTACACAATTAACAAAAATTGATTGCGCGGGCGGTGCTGACAATTCTTTAAATCAAGTTTGCGAGCCTAGTAAACTCGATCCTATTGCATTTAACTAGTCGTCGAAAAACATAACAAAACTGGCTCGCCAGGCGCAACGCACTGACGCGTTTCGGACCTTCCATGATCATCAACAGAGAGTACGACGTCAAACCGACTATCTAAGACCAAACCGCATTGAATATATATAGTAAAATCAAATTTATATATGCGGTTTCAATTCCCAGCAGTCTCGCATAAGGGTTGAACTCGGACTGGAAATGTTGGCTGCACACTTTTATGCAGTCACGAACATTAACTGTTTGCGCTTTCGCAACATAAAAATATATAGACAATACAATTTAACAATAATTGATTGCGCGGTGGTGGTGTGAGGTGTTAATCCTCCGCTCTATGTAAAATAACATTGACTGATAAATTTAAACCACCATGGCTGATTTAGCAAATTGAATTATTTAAAAAGAATTTTTTCTTTTATTTTCCAGAACATCTTCTTTGTTTAAATACTTGATTTTGAATTCGTGCGCCATTTTCAGTTTTTTTTGAGTATCTCGCTTCTTGACTGGTATTGTAATTTTGGTCTGCTGCATTTTAACAATTTTTTCTAGTAAACGATTAACATCATCATCAAATACTATTACTCCATCAATTGCCTTTTGTTCTAATATTATATAATAGTGGAAGGAGACGCCGTGGAACAGGTATATTTGACTTTCTTCTGTTGTTCACATATATTTCTTTCCAGATTATTTGTTTAGGGAGCTACCGCTTTTCCTACGTTCGCATTCCGTTTACCTAACATTAAGTGTCGATTTAATTGTTATACCATATAGTCATGGAGACCGATATTAAATTTGAGGACACAAGTAGGTTAGTAAGTAGGACATTGCGGACTTGAAACTTAGGAGACACAAATAGTATTATAAGCCTATCAGACTCTACTGTGAATTTTAGGACTTCCAGCGATCTGGGCATCTATGTGGGGCTTTCAGACTCGAATAGGTTAGGGGTCTCAACAAAATTCTATGGCTGATTGCGCCAGTCCAGGAATTTCTAAGTCTACCTCAGTACTAATCAGAAAAACATTCAAGTTGCGTAGGAGATGCTCCAAATGATATTTAGTGCTTATAATATCTTAAACCCCATGGAGAAATTTGTTGCAGCATGGATGGCATTGCCTGAAAATTTCCGAAATGCTTTGGAAAATTCTCAGAGACAGAACTGTGGGAAGAAAAAGCCGAACAATGCATTTGAGTTATTAATGGCTGAAAATTCAACAGAGATATCAGCCTGAAAGGTCAGCGCGATTGTGCAAATTATTACGCTTTTCAGAAAAAATGGGGCGTCATCAACTACCGTCCGACTTTTATGAACGCTCTTTGCACAAAAGCTTCCAGGTTGAATATATCTAGAGATGTAGTCAACTCCATTTTCACAGCTGAGCTACCAATTAGGCTTAGAACAACATTGGCAGTATTTGACCCAATGAGCATAGAGTGACCAACTAAACTCAGAGGGTTAGACGGCGTGTATAAACTACAAGAACCACAAGTAAATGCTGTAATAGCAGATTCTGTCTCGATGCCGCGAGTCAGGGCAGATACTGAAAACAACCTGACTACACAAGAAACCTTGCGTTTCTTATGTAGAGAAGTTGCTAGCTTACGTAGTGATATTGCACAACTTCAGAGTCAGGATAAGTATAATAGACGGCAAGGGAGTCACTCGCGTAAGGCACATTGCGAATACGGACGCAGTGCGAAGTGCTAAGGTGAAAATTGCATATACCCGCGATTAGGTGGACCCAGATGGAAAGGAAGCACAAAAACCGAGAGAGAAATCCATCACCGGGAAAAAGAGTTACAAACTCTAGTAGGAGCCAGCTGTAGGGGTTCCATTGCATACTCAAAACAAAAGATGCGACTAGAGCAAATAGCACCGATATAGAAGGCAAGAGAGTCCGTTTCTCACTAAGCGGAGATCTTGAATACTTTGCCGGATTGTCCAGCAACAAGTCCATTATTAAGGATAAATTATCTGGATTAGAATTTCTCATCGATACGGGTGCTGAGGTAAGCATAGTTAGGTCAGACGTGGTGGAAGCACATTGCCCCACATTTGATTATCAACTATGGGCCACTAACGGTAGTCCGATAGAAGTGAAAGGGATGAAAGAAATGTCAGTAAATCGTGTTAGGCCATGATATCTCTCTTCAATGAATTTTCTAGCAGCCGATGTCAAGCGACCATATCATTGGCATGGGATTTCTTTGACACATTTCAAGCTGACATTAGACCCTCAAAGCTAGGACTATCGCAGAAGGCGTAGGGATATCAAAACTCACTGAGTCTAACACGTCGGCAGTTAGAACAACTCCTGCTTACCTCGACCAACAGTAGCACATGACTCTTTGCCGATATAATCGAGAAGCACCTAGCAGTGCTTTCAACCTTTCAGCATGCCAAAAGGATAGGTTTGAAGACAGGAGTAGAAAACCAGATAGAATTGGTGGGCTCCGTTGCCTTATTCACCAAAGGCTCAACCATTGGCGACAACACAAGCAACAAGTTGCTTTGTCCGAATTTCTTACCAATTGCGCGAAGAAGGGATTTGTAGAAGGTCAAATTCCCAATTTTGCTTCCCCATTAGTGGTAGTTCCCAAACCTAAACCGGGTCAATGGAGGGTTTTGTGGGAATTATCAGCCTATTAAACTCAGTGATGAAGGGGTGATTCTTATCCTCTCCCTAACCAGAGTATATTACTCCGAGATATAATGGGATATAACGTTTATTCAACTTTAGATCTCCAGAAAGCGTATTGTCAGATACCAATGGAGGAAAGTTCGACACCACTCACCGCAGTCAGATTTCCAGGAGGGGGATCGCACGAATTTCCTCGAATGCCTTTTGGTTTGAAAAATTCCAGTCAGACATTCCAGCGTTTGGCTGAAGAAATCCTTCAGAATTGTCCAATTGTGAGGGTATATATAGACGGCATAATAATTTTTAGTCGCTCCCGAAATAAACATCGTACGCATTTGGAAACGGTTTTCACCAGGCTGGAACAATATGGATTAGTTGTCAAACCTAATAAGAGTAATATCGGTTGCTCTTCAGTTAAATACCTTGGTCATATACTTTCCATAGAAGGAATTAAACCTTTTGAAGATAAGATCCAAGCTATAAAGGACGTAACGGAACCCCGAACCGAACGCCAGTTGCGTAGGTTCTTGGGTATGATCAGCTTTTACCGTCGATTTATTCCAGGTTTAGCCGGAATTCTTGGATCGTTAACACGCCATCTCACTCGTGAAAAGAGCACGATCAAGAAGTCTTGGCCTATAATCTTGAGTCCAGAAGACCAAGAAAATTACCAAAAGGCCAAGGAAATGTTAGGTGACGTAACCACATTAGCACCTGTAGATTGGGAAATAACTTTCGAGCTAATCACATATGCCTCAGATGTTGCATTAGGGATAGTGCTACAGTAAAGAGATCAGGACGTAATAAGACCGATTGGGTTTTATAGCCGAAAGCTTAATGATCGAGAAAAACGTTATGACACGTTTGGCAAAGAGCTTCTAGCATTGTATGCCGCAGTGCTACACTTCGAGCATTACTTCGACGGACATAAGTTTAAGTTATTGACTGATCAATAGCCATTGATCAGTTTACTTGGTAAAACAGCTAGGCTTAATTACTCTCGTAGAGTAAATTCCCAAATAACACGGTTAGCAGAGTTCGATTTCACTGTGTCTCATATTGCTAGGAAGGAGAATGTGGTAGCAGATGCACTTAGTCGACCGAATGAAACTGATGTCGACCTTATATTTCAAGGTCCTTTGAAAAGTTCAGATGATTCAATGCACGATTTCGTTAGTCAAATCGAGGAAGCGCAAGGATCGGATCCCTTTACATTAGTATTGTCCAAAAGACCAGGATATGTTCGAAAGCTCATAAGTGGAAAGTGGTTTTTATGCGAAACGTCCAGAAGTCAACCACGACCATATGTGCCGCTTTTAGTTACGAGCCAAGATTATCCAAGTGTTACATGACATGGGTCATCCATCATTAAAGCCACCATTCGATTGATCAACGACAGATACGATGTATGGCCGCACATGCTCTAAAGACATACGGTATGGATAGAGACCTGTGAATAAGTGTCAAACGTGTAATGCAGGGAGACATACCAGAACCGAGATAAAGAATATTGGGATACCAATTGGACGGTTCAGACACGCGTACACATAGACATTGTCGAAATGCCCTGAAGTTAATGGGAACAAATACTTGCTGACCATGGTAGATAGATTTAGTCGTCAATTTGAAGTGGCGATTTTAAAAGACATGACAGCGCAATAAGTCTTGTTCGCGTTTCTACATAATTGGACATCGCGTTATGGTGTTCCGGAAAAGGTCACTAGTGATCGCGGTAGCCAATTTATGTCAGAGCTTTTTGTAAGATCCCTCAAAATTATGGGAACCACTGTAATACATACTAGCGCGTATAACCCACGAGCGAATGGGATGGTAAAAAGGCTACATCGTTAACTAAAATCTGCATTAAGGTTTACGAGTAGAACAAGCTGGATACACGATCTTCCTATAGTACTACTTGCCATGCGCAACAGATATAGGGCACAATTAGGTACTTCCATAGCAGAACTGGTTTATGGAGAACCATTAAGGTTGCCTGGAGATCTTCTAGTTATGTAGATTGGTTCGTAGGAACACTTAGAGATAAGATGTTTCGCTTAGCTCCGACCAAGACTAGAAAAGCTAAAACCAAATGCTATGTGTCCTCCGATTTAAAATCGGCTTCGCAAGTATATATAACTAATGAGAATAGGAAGAACTGCCTAACACCATTTTACAAAGGACCATACAAGGTCAAGAGGATGACTGACAAGAATGTCATCATATAAATAAATGGCATTGAGGATTGTGTTACGTTGGATCGTTGTATTCCCGAGTCTATCTGGGTAGACGTTATGACTGAATTAACAGATGCGTTGAATGACCGTTCCATGGGCGAATCTGATGTGTGCAATCCCACCATACAGGCACATAATGAAATGCAGAACTCTGAAGACGTGTTGTCTAATATAGCAAAATCTTATTCTACTGATTCACAGCATGAAAACTGTTTGTCAATACCAGATGATTTGAAAGAACCAGTGAATGTTGTAGCGGGCGAGATGACGACGTCAGGGCGCCAGTATAAACAACTCGTTCTGGAAGAGTGCCTTGTCAGCCGAAGAACTATGATTACGTCTATTACTAGCCGTTTTTTTGAGAAGGTGGTGTATGCGTAGGAAGTTAAATCCTCCGCCATATGTAAACTAACATTGACTGATCGTTAAACCACCATGGCTGATTGTAAATCGAATTTTATTTAAAAAGAATTTTTTCTTTTTTATTTTCCAGAACATCTTCTTTGTTTAAATACTTGATTTTGAATTGAGCGCCATTTTCAGTTGAGTATCTCGCTTCTTGACTGAATAGTATTGTAATTTTTGGTCTGCTGCATTTTAACAATTTTTTCTAGTAAACGATTACATCATCATCAAATATATTACTCCATCAATTGCCTTTGTTCTAATATAATATAATAGTGGAAGGAGACGCCGTGGAACAGGTATATTTGATTTCTTCTGTTGTTCACATATATTTCTTTCCAGATTATTTGTTTGGGAGAAATCACTTTCCTACGTTCGCATTCTGATTGCCTAACATTAAGTGTGGATTTAATTCTTATACCATATAGTCATGGAGGCCGATATTAAATCTGAGGACACAAGTAGGTTAGTGCAGGACATTGCGGACTTAAACTTAGGAGACACAAATAGTATTATAAGCCTATCAGACTCTACTGTGAATTTTAGGACTTCAAGCGATCTGGCATCTATGGGGCTTTCAGACTCGAATAGGTTAGGGGCCTCAACAGTGGTAACAATTCTTCAAAGCAAGTTTGCGTGATTGAAGTAAGTAAACACCAATCCCATTGTATTTAACCAGTCGTCGAACAACATAACAAAACTACCGCCAGCCGCAATGCACTGACGCCTTTCGATCTACCATGATCATCGTAAGAGTACGACGGCAAACTGACTATCGAGGATCAAACCGCATTGCATATATATGGAAAGCAAAATTAGATATGCCGCTCTCACCTCTAGTAGTCTTGCATAAATTGTACGTGACTGGAAATGTCGGCTGCACAATTTCTATGCAGTCACGAACATTAGCTGTATGTAGCTTTTACCGCACCAAGTATATAGACTATACAATTGAACAATAATTGACTTCGTGGGTGGTGGTAACAATTCTTTAAATCAAGTTTGCGAGCTTGAAGTAAACACCAATCCCATTGTATTTAACCAGTCGTCGAACAACATAAATAAACTACCGCCAGTCGCAACGCAATGACGCGTTTCGAACTTCCATGATCATCATCAGAATACGACGGCAAACTGACTAGCGAGGATCAAATCGCATTGCATATATATGGAAAGCAAAATTGTGCAGCCGACATTTCCAGTCACGTACAATGTATGCAAGACTACTAGATGTGAGAGCCGCATATCTAATTTTGCTTTCTATATATATATGCAATGCGGTTTGATCCTCGCTAGTCAACTTGCCGTCGTACTCTTATGATGATCATGGAGTGTCGAAACGCGTCAGTGCGTTGCGACTGGCGGTAGTTTTGTTATGTTGCACGACGACTTTGTTAAATTCAACGGGATTGGTGTTTACTTGAAGCTCGCAAACTTGATTTAATGATTCAGAAATGAAAGCGATCAGCCTAAACTTAACATTATAGACCATGCGCAATGCAGAATTATACAGAAGTAAGTTGAAACGCGCATCACGACGGCAAACTGACTATCGAGAGTCAAAGCGCATTGAACATAAATGAAAATCAAATAAGTTATGCGGCTCTTACCACTAGCAGTCTCGCATACATTGAACTTGACTGTAAATGTTTGCTAATTCCATGTTTGTAATTTGATCGTAGTTGATTTTAATAAAATGCAAGATTGAAAAATAACCAATATATTCACTAATCGTAATTTAGCTAACTAACACAATTATTATGTTCTTAATTACCTTATCCTAGTTGCGTGTAGAGGAAGATATTTCCTCCGACAAAACTAAAGTAACAATTATTGATAAATTTTAACCACCGTGGCTGATTAGAAAAAAATATAATTAAAAACGAAAATATTCGTTTAATTTTTGGAACAGAATTCATTAAAATCTCTTATATTGTATATTCCTTTGAATTATATGTAATTTTTCACAATTTGTTGTTCGCTTGAGTGGCGTGATTTTATCTAAAAATTTTTATTGGCCATAGCTTTTCTCGGTTTGATTTTACAAATTTTGATCTTCAAAATATAATTCTGATTTAACGATTTTCCGTTTTCATTTGTGCATATTGGGATCATTCAAGAACGGATAATTTAATATTTTAAATCTAGTTTGTGCGCATGAAGTAAACACCAATCCTAATGTATTTAACTAGTCGTCGAACAACATAGCAAAGCTACCACCAGTCGCACTCGCATAATTTAGTTATTTTAACCACCGTGGCTGATTAGAAAAAAATATCATTACAAACGAAAATATTCGTTTATTTTTGGAACAGACTTTTTTTAAATCGCTTGTATTATATATACTTTTGAATAATGCGTAATCTAAAAAAAATTATTGTATGCTTGACTGGCGTGATTTTTTCTAGAAAATTTCATTGGCCATAGCTTTTTTCGTTTCGATTTTACAAATTTTGATTTTCACAATATAATCCTGATTTAACGAGTTTCCGTTTTCATTTGTGCATAATGGGATCATTCGGTAACAGGTAATTTAATATTTTAAATCTATTTTCCGCGCTTGAAGTAAACACCAATCCTATTGTATTTAACTAGTCATCGAACAACATAGTGAAACTACCACCAGTCGCACTCACTTAATTTAGCTATTCTGTTTTTTCGTGTCTAATCTCTTTCTCGATTTAGTATTCGGGTGCAGTGTGGCGTAAGAAGTACAAAGTACTTCGCCTAGTAACGGATTATTTAATTATATTCATTTAGGTGTGGTTAACAGAGAGTTTTATCTTAAATTTGAGAACACTTAGGGCATGGTACAGGGAGTCGTAGGCATGAACTTAATAGATATGAATGGGGAAGCTGTATTTTCAGACTCCTATTAGCTCATAAAGACTGAATCTGATTTGGCGTCTATGATTTTATTATCAGCTTATATGACTGGAGCCTCTACATGTGCTCAATAAAGTGTTTGCATTCACTATCTTCAATTTGACTCCGAATATTTTGACTTCCGGGTTAAGAAGCCTTTTTCAACGGAAAGCATATCTCATAAACAATTTGCCAATCCATCAGTCAATTGGTAAATATAGTTTAAACTTTTTCTTTTTTATTTATTGCTAGAACCCTCAAGTATAACTGTCTTTTCACTAAAGTAAGTGGATGTCATATAAGTGTGTACGCGTCTGCATGTGTACACTCATCGAAATGAAATCCCAGTTATTTAATAACACATATTCATGACACACTTTATAAAAGTACACCATGTCTGTGTTTATACGCTCTCTTTAATTTTGGATTGAGTAGTAATCATTTACTGCACATGTACACTCATACAAGTGAAAGTACAGTGGTTAAACAACATCTGACGTTTACTTAGATAAGCGTACGCCACGCCTGTGTGTATGTGGGCGTCTGTTTATGTTTGCGAAATAATCAGTTACATATAGTTAGCGTCACGTGTATAATTCATCAAAGTTGGACTAAAATGATAAATGTAATTTCTTCTTTGTACACGTCAAACCTTCTTTTAGACTTACTTTCCTAAACGAAATAATTACGAGTGGCATGCGTGTAAGGAGGGATCAAGTTACTGTATATACTCTGGAGCAAATATTTTAACAGTAAATAATCAAGAGCTGGCATGGACTTAAATCTACCGAGTCAGCTCCTACAAATATTATTCGCACAAAATGACCAAGAATTTTAAGCTTCCAGCCTTCTACTCAATTTCCGTAATACATCTGCCCAGTAGTCGAGACATGTTGCGATCATCCACAGCTTCACATCTGCGAGGAAATACTTGTTCATAACGACGCTGCTATTGAACCACTACTACCTAACAGCTGCGAGTCCTATCCGATTATACTTAGACATCAATTTTTTTCATTATTTTGCAAGTTGAGACACATAGTTTGGTAAAGATGGACAGGTTCAAGAATTTAATCGACCGCCAGATTCAGGCTATATACAGTCTTCTACCTGCGCTTCATGTTCATCATTCTAAAAGCTTCTACCAAGTAATCACTTTGTAACACGCGGCTCCGTGTTACAACCCAACGAAGGTCAATTTTTACAAACACTGTGCTCTTTAAGGTCAAATATTCTAAATCTGTCCTTAAACAATATTTCTTTTAGCTGTGATTTTAGGAACAATCTCTTTTAGTCTCAAGCAATTTTAATCGATATTTCTTGAACTGCTATTTTATTTGTAATTAATAGGGTTTTTATAAAATAGACAGAACCGCGCGCGATCCGAGAGGTTCACGCGGTGGACTATTGTGTCAGTCAATTTATCTCGCTTAATTGGATTATTCGTTACTATGAAAATGATTGATTGTTTACTATAGAAAGCCAGGAATTAAACATTTGTGAGTTGTTTGTCATTTAAATCTTTAAACGTTTTCCAATGTTCAATTTTAGTGATAACTTTCAATGTTAACTCCATTAACATCATCATGTATTCTTTGAGTTTTTGTCATAAAAGTCTTTAAACGGATTACACAAAACATTTTCCTTTATAAACATAAATCATTTTACTATGTTCATATTATCATGTATTTTCAATCATTTCACTATTCTCATTACGGTCCAGACATTTGTGTAAGAATAACTGCTTGTGTGCAAAACATGTTACCTTATAAACATAAATCATTTTAATCTTTGCCGTCTAGAAGGCGGAAAATTTAGTTTAACTGTGAATGGTGTTGAAGACCTATTTTTGCATAACAATCTATTTTTACAGCTGACTAACATATATTCAATTTGGACTAAAGGTGAATTATATTGCTATTTGCAACATTACATCTAATATATGTATGACCAGATGTTTTGCCTTTTCACATCAACCATCCGAAAAAGATCAGAGACTGATTAGGCGCACGGGTAGTAATAATAGCCACCATTGATATGTAGAATGGGTATAAAATAACGAACAAGAAAGCAACCCCGGAAATCGACCCCTACAACTTAATTTGCACTAAATAAAATTATTAGAATTTATTTCTATTTATTATTCAATTGTCTATATATCACATGTTCGCATATTTGCGCATTAATTTTGCTATAATTCACGTGACGTGATCAGTTTACATGGATCCATATGATTCCTATTTCACACTTGCATGCCAGACGTGTATAATTAAATATATTTAACTAAAAAGTGCGTAGCGTCTTCATTCTTTTTGTTGCAGATAATTACTATGTATATAATAGTTAGATACTGTTTTTGGTGGTGAATTAATACGTATGCAATTATTTATTGTTTTACGCATCCAGGAGCAAATCAGTTCAAATATGACCAATAGGACAAACCAAAGACAGCATAAATAGAAAGTTCTATCTCGTGCAGATTCGTTTCGGCTTAATGGCGCCTCACCAGTAGTAGACGGTAATATACCCTGTACCACAGCATATTTCGCTAAGGAATATGAGGCAATAGAAATCTACAATCTCCTATACGAATGTGTAAACCTGCATTATTGAAGCTAACATATAAAGTTTTTGACAATATGACCTCGGTAAATGCTACCAATACAATGGATTTATATGCATGTTAAAGTTCACCCAAATTGAGATTTACATCCATTTAAGAACGCATATTAATACCTTAAATACATTCTGGCATTGATTGATATCAGTTATCAAATTTTGCGGTAATCATTACATCATTCAAACAAATATATATAACAGTAAGATATTGTATGTGTATATATACATACATAAATAATTGTGTATTAGATGTGCATCTAGCAACTAATTAGATCAAGATTGATCGGAAGGATAAATTAAAGACATATTTTTTGAATTCGTGTAGGGTACCAGCTTCATATTCTGCAATGCCGCGTTTTGCGTACGCGGGTTCTAGCTTTGCACCAACAGTTTCACAAAGGTCCGATTGATCCCATTTTCCCTTTCCGTATCTGTTTTGGCTTCGATCGGGCTGGCCGTGTATTCGTCCCTTTCTTCCTAAGGCTTCAACATCGTCCACACTAACCATTGGAAATGCGGTTTTATCCAATCTATCTATCCAATTAACTTGAGACAGCATGAACGGAAAGTAGAATCTCGTGCACATTCTTTTCGTGCTTATTGGTGACTCATCAGTAGGAGCCGGTATTACGTCCTGTAACAAATATATATTTAGGTGGGAAATAGGACACTACAATCTCCTACATGAAAGTGTAAACCAGTAGTACTGAAGCTAAACTCACTTAAAGTCTTCGACAATGTGAATTCAAAGCAAACTCAATGTATATAATGTATATACCAAGTCTGTAAAGGTTTCCAAAACTATGGCTATAGTTTCAATACTCGATACCAACGTTATGCTTGATGCGTCGTGCATGTTGCCTACAGAACTTATTTTAATATATTCCAATGTTCACCAAACTTGTGAGTTATAACTATTTCGGAAAAAATGTTAATCCAACAAAACCCTATACTCTGACCTTCGTCGATATTAGTTATCAATTTTCGCGTTAATCATGACATCATCCAAATAAATATATAACAGTTTGACACCGGACACATGTCCTTACCCAAACTCTTATGTCCTTAGACATCTTAGGTCATGCATATCTATCAGTGACCATCTTGATAGTTTCCTTAATTTAAGGATGAGCAAATTCATGCAGCTGTTGAATTACCTTATACCTTAA